>JADBJO010000452.1:613477-620977 GCA_016801955.1 Conus betulinus
AGTTGAATTACTCTTTAAATCAGTAGGAACAAACAAACAAAACAAACAACAAACAACAACAACAGCAACAATAAAAGTTTAAAAAAAAATTATTTTACAGCCACCAATTGTTCAAGCTATGCTCCTCCGAAGAGACAAATATAATCTGTCAATTCATTTATGTGGATGTATTACCAACACGGTTATATGCGTTCAGCTACGTATTGTTGATAGATGTAATTTGAGCCGCAGAATCTTACTGGTTGATTCGTTTGTTTAGTTCAATTCTGATTGCTGGATTTTTAATGTGTAAATTGTATTGGGTTGACTCGCGTTAGTGTCTGTGTATTTGCTTGTTTTTCCTTTTTATTTATTTATTTATTGGTTTCACTTACTTTTTTGTCATATTTCCGATGGCCTGATTTTTTATGTACGTGTTAACATAGCCTTGGCTTGATTGAAACTCTCTCTCTCTCTCTCTCTCTCTGTTTGTCTGTCACACACACACACACACACACACACACACACACACACACACACACACACACACACACACCACACCGCACCGCACCACACCACACCACACCACACACCACACCACACCGCACCATACCACATACACGCACATCGCACCGCACCACACCACACCACACTGTACCCACACCACACCACACTGCACCGTACCACACCACATACACGCACATCGCACCGCACCACACCACACCACACTGTACCACACCACACCACACTGCACCGTTCCACACCACATACACGCTCATCGCACCGCACCACACCACACACACCGTACCACACCACACACCACACCTGCACCGCACCACACCACACCACACCACACACACACCGTAGCACACCACACCACACCGCACCGCACCACACCACACACTCGCACACCGCACCGCACCACACCACACCGTACCACAACTCACCACACCGCACCGCACCACCCACACACACACGCACACCGCACCCGCACCACCACCACCCCACCCACCCACCCACCCACACTCTAGATTGATTTGTGCCTGTCTCAACGCAGGTTTGAGCGAAGAAAAAAAAAAAGAAAAAAAGAAGGAAGAAGCACACCATTAACGACACAGCAAACCTCCGCTTTTTGTCGGTCCCCCGATTAGCTCCGACAATGACCGGAAACGGACGCGTCACCCGTGGCAAGCAGCAATCTAATTAGCAAACCGAGCAAATCGAATTATTGATCGGCCTCAGCAGAAATCAATCTAATTAGCAGACCTTGCAAATGGAATTAGTGACCATGGGTAGAGTAGAGCCCGGCAGATCGATTTGTGTCTGGCATGGCGGCCATTTTGCTCACCTGTTCTGCTCTGTCGGATGAGCTCAGCTGAGTACGAGTGCGCTGCCTGCTGTCTTGGGCGCATGCGTACAGCAATGGATATCTGCACACAGACAAACAGAGACAGGGAGATCTGATGACGGGAAGATATAGAGTTTCTTCCATTACTCAGCGCTAGCATGTTTATCATGTCAAGAAAATAAATCCACTCTCTACGTGCAAAAAAACAACAAACACGCATGGCAAAACAACAATGTCACTGTCTTCTAACCACTAACAAGTACGTAATGGCAAGACTATGTCATTTTTAACACTAACAAGTACGTAATGGCAAGAAAAATTGTCATTTCTACCACTAACAAGTACGTAATGGCAAGAAAATTGTCATTTCTACCACTAACAAGTACGTAATGGCAAGAAAAACATGTCATTTCTACCACTAGCATGTACGTAATGGCAAGAAAATATGTCATTTCTACCACTAACAAGTACGTAATGGCAAGAAAACATGTCATTTCTACCACTAACATGTACGTAATGGCAAGAAAACATGTCATTTCTACCACTAACAAGTACGTAATGGCAAGAAAATATGTCATTTCTACCAATAACAAGTACGTAATGGCAAGAAAACATGTCATTTCTACAATAACAAGTACGTAATGGCAAGAAAATATGTCATTTCTACCAATAACCAGTACGTAATGGCAAGAAAAACATGTCATTTCTACCAATAACAAGTACGTAATGGCAAGAAACACATGTCATTTCTTTCTACCACTAACAAGTACGTAATGGCAAGAAAACATGTCATTTCTACCAATAACAAGTACGTAATGGCAAGAACACATGTCATTTCTACCACTAACAAGTACGTAATGGCAAGAAAACATGTCATTTTTACCAATAACAAGTACGTAATGGCAAGAAAAACATTCATTTCTACCACTAACAAGTACGTAATGGCAAGAAAACATGTCATTTCTACCACTAACAAGTACGTAATGGCAAGAAAACATGTCATTTCTACCACTAACAAGTACGTAATGGCAAAAAAACATGTCATTTCTACCACTAACAAGTACGTAATGGCAAGAAAAACATGTCATTTCTTCTACCACTAACAAGTACGTAATGGCAATAAACATGTCATTTCTACCACTAACAAGTACGTAATGGCAAGAAAATATGTCATTTCTAGTTCCACTAACAAGTACCATGGCAAGCAAAAACATGTCATTTTTACCAGGCAATAATCGTATATTGTTAATGATTGAATACCTACAAGAAAGTACATAATTTCAGCCAATAACAAGTACATAATGCAGGAAAATGTCATTTCTACCCGGCAAGAATCATGATTCATAAGTACACGATGACAAGAAAATATATCATCTCTGCCAACAGTTATCATCAACATGCATCATATGACAAGAAAACAGTTCATTTCTACAAATACTGAACATCAGCAAGTATGCACACAGTGACGAGAAAACAAAAGTTTTTTTTTTTTTTTTTTTTTTTTTTTTACCGATATTACGCATCAAACAACGTGACAAGAAGAAGTTTTTCTACCAAGAGTCAACATCAGCATGCGCCTGATGACAAGACAACAAACCATTTCCCCTATTCTCCACCCGCACTGAGGATCAAGTTGATCGCACAACAGGAAAACGAAACACGTGTACCGATACTAGGCATCAACGTGTGTCTGATGATAATAAATCAAGTCCTTTCCATCATACTCAGCCTCAGAATGTATTGAATGACAGTTTCACAGTTGGCTTTCAGCAGTATTCAACATGAACATGCCTATAAAGACAAGAACAGAAATAATTATTACCTGCCACTACTCAGCATCGGCGTGGGTATCACAAGAAAAACCGGCCATTACCCAGCATCAAGATGTACACAACTGAAAAAAAAATTCTAATAGCATTAAAATGTTAGTAATTAAAAATAGACAACAACCAACCAAAAACAACAACAACAACACAACCCCTAAAAGTCTGCAAGAAAGTGTTCGTAGTGACAAGGAAAAAAACCCACTTCTGCTAACAGTCAGAAAAAAAAATGTATGTGATGAGTGAAATATATATTTTCTTGTCATTATGTAATGTGGATGTTGGCTACAGGTAAACTTTTGTTTTCTGGTCATTAATATCGGTAGACATGATCTGTTTTCTTGTGCTTAAGTCAAGTTCACCCCCCGAGTATTGGTCATTCATCGTCATGCTAATTGTTTGTAGAAATGATATGAGCTATCGTCGTTATGCACATTCTGACGCTAGACTAATAGCAGAAGTGATTTGTTTCTTGCCATCATGCACATTTCGATGCTATCTTCTGCTAAAATTCAACTAAGCAATCAGTCGGTGGCAATGATTTGGATAAGGACAGGCACCACTGAACACCACCGAAACAACTCGGCACCAGTGCAGTGTCTTCTCCGGTGGTTGCCTCACAGTGACTCGGCAGTCCTTGGTTTCCGTAGAGACTGGGCGGTGCTGGGAGTGGCACTTGACAAACGTGGGTGTGGCTGTGGTTACTGAGGGGAGCCGAGCCGAGCGGCACCCGAAGTAATGCCGTTCAGGAGGGGCGGAAGGGGGAGAACAAAACCACATGCACAATCAGCCATCCCTGTCCATCCTCCCCCCCCCGCCCCCCACCCAAAAAAAAAAAAAAAAAAAAAAAGAAAGAAAGAAAGGAGGGGGAGGGGACGGGTAACAAACGAAAAAGACAAGATAAATGTAACAACACTCACGCACGCACTCAGACACACACGCGCGCGCACGAGCGCACTCATATACATATACAAGCACGCGCGCGCGCGCGCGCGCACACACACACACATAAAACAACACACACACACGCGCGCGCATGCACACATGCATGCATGCACGCACGCACACACACACGGCAAAACAAAACAAAACAAAACAAACCACAAAAACAAAACAAAGCAAAACAAAACGAAACCTGAATCAAAACAATCCTGGGTTGGACGCTGTTGTAGATTAATGCCCTCCTTTATGACGGGGGATGCCATGACAGCGCGCAGGGCTTGTCAGCGTCCCACGCGTGATCAGAGACGTAATGATGACTTCCTGCCTGGGGACGAGGACCCAGGGGAAATCACTTGGACCAAGTTTTGCTGTACAGTCTGCGACAACCAGGAATGTGATGTCGGAATGAAATAATGCAATGATTTCGAGCGGTGACTATAAGCTGACAAAAAGGAAAAGAGGGAAGGAAAGAGAGAGGCCAAGGAGAGAAGAGAGAGAGAGAGAGAGAGAGAGAGAGAGAGAGAGAGAGAGAGAGTTTTTCCCCTTCGAATCTTTGCCGAGTCATTAATATAATGTTGGATGAAGTGTTAGCCTGCACTTGTTTTCTGCCACTTTTCAATTGTTCAATGATATTGTTTGGTCAATCAGTGGGAGATTGCACCTCTTACGAGATCCAAGTAAAGGCTGTTCTGCACAATTCCTAGCTACTGAAAAATATGGGGGTTATTTAACAGCTGAGCTGACCAGTTTGACTGTTGAGACTTTTTGATCTCCCTTGCATCCTTAAATGGATCATCAAGCGTAGGCTGATAGATTGACACTAATATTTTAAACATGATTTTCGTTTTTTCAGCAGCAACTTATTTCTTTACCACAGTTTTTACATTTTCTTTTTATTTTATTTTATTTTATTTTTTTTACCCTTCACTGGCTGCTTTGGGGGTGCTGTTGGATTCCGTTTTTGAACCCTTGGTGTTAAGAATACCATGGAATAGTAGACTTTGGTGTATCACTATTTGGAGGGACCACAACGACAGTAGCTGGAAGTGGGAACACTGGTGTGAGAGGTCAGTGTCAGGCGGCGCAGCGATCCTTCCAGCCACATTGGTGACGGCAGGTCTAGCTTGTATCGCCGGGGGACGGCTCTTTGAGCTGTTGGGCGTTGGAGCGCTGGCTGACTGCGACTACCGTGGCCCAGGTTGCCGTGTTTCTGAGCTAGGCAGGTCACGGAGTCGCTCCTTATGGGGTTCGGGCTGATAATTGTTCTCTCGGCCGTGAAGTATCTGCGTGGCGCGCCGAATTTTAGGGACTCGTGCAGCGCTCCGCGACTTTTCGTTTTGCTCCCTTTTCGAGGCGGCCTTATGCGGCACAGGACCATCATCACCCGAGCACGAAGAAGGCCGTCTCGTGGTCCTGAAAACAGCCTTTTGTTTGGGGAAAAGAGGGCAAATACACCGACGTTCATCGTCGGCCGACCAACAGCCGAATTTGAACTGAGGTTCAAAAGGAACCAGAGCTCGGAGAGAGACGTACGACGACTCCGACACACACACAACTCGCCCACTGCTGCCAGCGACAGCAGTCGCCACAAAATATGCAGACCTACGTCTGCGAGTGCACCTTGTCCTTAAGGGCCTCGGGCCACTAGGACGTTAATCTCGCAAAGAACGGACACCGACACATCATCAGCTGTGCCTTCCTGACGAGTCCGATCCAGCGGACGAAAGGTCTTGGGGCAGGCAGTAATGAGTTAGTTATGTCTTCAAGATGGGTTGCCATTGTCTCGATAGGCTAGGCTGGTAGAGAAGGATTTAGTGTATATTTATAACATATATCCCCGACTTTTCATTCTCATTTTCTTTATCCCCCCCCCCCCCACTTCTCTCCCTTCCTGCTTTTTCTCCCTTCGAATCTTTGCCAAGTCATTTGATATAATGATGGATGAATTGTTAACATATTTGTTTTCTCCCATTACACACACACACACACACACACACACACACACACACATCATTTAGAATTATGTTCTAAACAAAGTTGGGCTGGGGTTGGTAGGTAGTGATGGGGGCTAGGTATTGTGTGTGTGTGTGTGTGTGTGTGTGTGTGTGAGAGAGAGAGAGAGAGAGAGAGAGAGAGAGAGAGAGAGAGAGAGAGAGAGAGAGAGAAGGGAGAGAGAGAGAAATATCCGAGTTCAATTCACGCACCACATTTTCAACAGGAGAATCCATCTATCCTAAACTGCACAAGATGATCAGAATGGGTTGTGTAACATGTCCTTTGAAGATCTTATGTTGCAGTTCAAAAAGATCATGTTGCCATTTTTTTTTTTTTTTTTTTTAACAGAAGTCCATGTTGTACCGAAAGCGTTTTTGTGACTAATACAGAACCGTCCCCTTACAGACAAATGCAGACAGTTCACACAAATGCATCGTGCATGTTCCGCGGATTCTTTCTTTGGTCGGATCCAGCCTGAATTTACAGATCGAGATGCTCACTGTTGAGAACCGGCGATCTTAGAAGAACCGCAGGATGATGTCGTTAAGTAGCTTAATGCGAGAACACTCTCAGTGTTCAGAAAACGGGGACGTATCGATCCGCCCATTTTCAAGTCTCTCCCATCCCACGTTTCCTCGATGTGGTTTTAGCCCGATGTGGTTTTTGGCCCAATGTGGTTTTGCCCCGCTGGTGTGGTTTGGGTGTGTCTTTTTTTGCCCTGAGCCAGGCACCCCCCAACGGTGAACACGACTCCAGATTGCTGGTAGTTGAAGGACATGTGATTATTTGTATTACTCTGTAAAATGTTTTTTCACACACGCGCACGCACGCACGCATGCACGCACGGAGACACACACACACTCGCATACGGACGAACGCACACACACACACACACACACACGCGCGCGCGCGCGTACACACACACACACACACACACACACACACACACACACACACACACACACACACACAGAGGTACACACTCATGCACGCACACGCACACACACACACATACACACACACGCGCGCGCGCGCGCGCACACACACACACACACACACAGAGTGTTCAAACTACAATAGCAGCGTCCGGTCTAAATTTTCACGGCAACCGAGCAAGCACCCACAAAACTGACCGAGCTTTCAAAGGTCACAGTTCCCCTTTTGTTTAAAAAGACAACAAACAAACAAACAAACAAAAAAACAAAAACAAAAGCAAAAAAACAACCAACGGTAATGGAAAGGTCGAAGTGAAACTAGCTGGCGGGCCGAAATGGCAGCGTGTGATTTGGGCAACACTAGATGGGTAGCTAGCTGGCTAGCTTGATATACGGACGGACGGTCGGACGGACGGATGAACGGACAGACAGATCGATCAGTCGTTCGATTAGTAGATAGATAAGTAGACAGAGACAG
>JADBJO010000452.1:625977-628477 GCA_016801955.1 Conus betulinus
CGTCTGTCCAATGACCTTCCTCGTGAACTTCCTGTACCAACGATGTGAAGACACAAATTTCGTGATCGGCATCAAATGCGGGCACTTGGGAATAGTTTAAAAAAACCAGCGTGCACCTGGAAGTAGTGTAAAACCAGCGTGCATCTGGGAGTAGTTTACAAAACAGCGTGCACCTGGGAGTATTTTAAAAAAATCGTGCACCTGGGAGTATTTTACAAAACAGCGTGCACCTGGGAGTAGTTTACAAAACAGCGTGCACCTGGGAGTAGTTTACAAAACAGCGTGCACCTGGGAGTAGTTTAAAAAACGTTTGGTCTTCTTGCATCTGAAGAGCGCCTTTGCAAACATTGAAACGAAGTCTGGCTTTTGTGGTGTGCTTCCGAGGAGTGCTGTGGTAAACATTCAGAAGCAAGGCGTTATTGCTCTGCCTACTGAAGGTTAGCCTGTCTGCAGACCAAACAGCTTGAAAAGCGGTCGTTCGTTTTTGTTCCCACACCGGGTATTTTGTTGCTCCACTAGAATTACTTTGTGATCTTCATCCGGATGGTAGAATATTCAGGATTTTTTTGTGATTATGCTGAGCATTGTTTGAATGTGGCTTTCATTTCATTTACCTAAAACTAGGGAGAATAGATAGGAAACCTTAAGAATGAAGCATGGAACAGTAATAACTAGTAATAACGAAATAGTAGGGTAAAATGACGCAAGGCATAGCGAACAGTAAATCACGAATGAATAGGATACTGTCCTTGTTGGTTCTGCATGTTCTGTGTTGGTGGTATTTTATTTAGTGTCGTAAGCGGGCAGTCGCTGGGAGTTATGGGCGTGTAATTATCTCATCACGGGAGCAAGAGTTACCCCCCCTTGTTCGTTGTTCAAGGAGAAAACAATCGGTGTAAGGAGCACGATGGTTGACTGTTGTATGCGATTTGAATCAACTGTGTAAACTGCCTTCCTTCTTATTTCCTCCTCCTCCTCTCATCACTAGGTCTTTTTTGTTTTGCCTTCATGCTCAGGGGCGCTCTTCGACATATTGATTTTGGTATAGATCGATAGACAGAATACGTGGGCATCGACCACACGCTTTGTTGTTTTGGGGGCCAGGTGGAAACAGAAGCAAGCGTTTCAACCCACGCCAGTGCATGCATATTGAATGTCAGGCTTGCTGCAGTCAGCGTCTGTCGTCATGGTCGCTTCACGGGTCAGGCGTGTGCAGGTGATAATGAATTTCCAGTGCTTTATGTTTTTACGATTGTCTTGGTGTGTGTGGTGACATAAATTGTTGTTCCTTAGTCGGATGAATTACAATCGAAAATCCTTCTAAAACAGTGGCATACATTATTGCCTGGTGTAAGTGTGTGAGTTTCGGCGCACTTTATTCGAAGACACATCTAAAACACAAGCATGCAATGTTGCTAGTTCAAAGGACGTAAGATGGGGGTGAATTCCATTCTAAAACCCATCTGGTCAGAGGCATAGTTTATTGCTTGGTATAAGAACGTGAGTTCGTTAAACTTTGTTGAAAAACACAATCAAACAATGGCCAACAATGTTGCTCGTTGAACAGTCGTAAACTGGGTAAATGCCATTGTAAAACCCATCTGAACAATGGCATACTTTATTGCCTGGTAGCAGAACGTAAGTTCGGTAAACTTTATTCTAAAACACAACTGAAAAAAAACAGGCCTTCAATATTGCTTGCTCAAAGGATGTAAGATAAGTAGCCTAAATGCCATTGAAAAAAAACCCATCTAATCAATGGCATACCTTATTACTTGGAATCAGAACGTGAATTCGGTAAATTTCATGCTAAAATTCATCCCCCAAAAAAGGTCTACCGTGTAGCTTGCTCAAAGGATGTAAGATGGGTAAACACCATTCTAAACTCCCATCTGACCAGTGTCACACGTTGTTGCTTACTGTAGGGAGGTGAAATGCAAAACAGTGCTGAATAGGTTCATATATACATGCGGAGAACTGTTGCTGTCATAGTGTCGTGAACCAGGGACATAACCATGATGGCGGGGCTGTAAGGATCGATAGCAGAACTGCAGGCTAATGTTCAGACTGCCAAGCATTGGTGTAAGGCATTCACGGTCTCCGGAGGCCAGCTATCGCCACCTTCCCTTTTCCTACCGCGTGCTGGCCGGCATCTCGGGTGGCCGTGTGGAGGCGAGGGGATGGCTGCCAATGTATATTTGGCGTTTTGGACTTCAGCAGGCGGATTCGCATCTGCTGTGTGTCGCGCCGGTATTATATCAGTTCTATCTGTTTTTCAGTGTCCAAACGTCGATCTGGAACCTCTTACTTGGTGAGCATGATGTCTGGTGGCTCCATGTCTTAGCTCAACCATTCTCGTACACGGTGAAACAGCGGTTTCTCTGATCTTTCTCTCTGAAGACCTATCGCGCAAACTCTCTTCTTCTTCATTTTTTTTTTTTTCAACCAGAGACGATTTTCCTGGTGCGTAGATGTTCGTGTGACCGTTATGTCATGTCAA
>JADBJO010000452.1:633477-643477 GCA_016801955.1 Conus betulinus
TAACCAGTCTACCGGCAAAGGCAAAAGCGTAGCCACAGCTTGAAGATAAGAAATAAGAAATAAGGGAAGATAATTAACTGACGGAAAGAAGCTTCTGAATTCCTCGTTGAGCTTCTTTCCGTCAATAAATCATTTCGTCTCACTCGTGCCGCTACCTAGCTGCTGGCAAAAAAAAAACAAAAAAAAAACGTTCAGGCACACAGCCACGCGTAACTTAACTCGAAGAAAATAAAAAAAAAAAAAAAAAAGGGGAGGGGATACTGGTAAAAAATAACAAAAACAAACTCGCACGCACGCACGCACACACACACACACACACACACACACACACACACACACACACACACACACACACACACACACACGGGCAGATGAATATATTTTTTTTTGTCATTGTGATTCAGACATGTTATCTTTAATTTTTAATGATTATTACGATGCAAAAAGTGTGTGTGTGTGTGTGTGTGTGTGTGTGTGTGTGTGTGTGTGTGTGTGTGTGTGTGAGAGAGAGAGAGAGAGAGAGAGAGAGAGAGAGAGAGAGAGAGAGAGAGGAAAATATTGCGTCAGAAAGCAGTTGAGAGAAAACGCGCATGCTTGCGACATACAACGAATAATGTAAGCCGTATTCATTCCACCTTTTCAGTCCTGTGCAGTGTGAGGAAGCTGCCAGGAGGACTAAAGATGACCAGGAATGCCAACGATACTGCCACATTGTGGGCACAGCAGCATTGCGGGTTGTCATTTATTTGACTTCTTCATATTTGTTATATTGAAAGTCGCCGTCATAGGTTTGACCATCAGATTGTAAACATTGTCCAGCTGCTACTGCCTCTCCTCCCCCCTTCCCACCCGACTGCCACCCCCCCCCTCCCCTCCCCTCCCCTCCCCTCGCCAACCAGGTCCCTCCCAGCCTTGTGGAAGTCATGTGCTAGTCATGTTTCTCTTTTCGGTTTCTCTCTTTGCATGTTTTTTTTTCCCACGGGAAGACTTCTGTTCTTCTTTGCTGTCGTCCCTGGTTTTTCTTCCCTTTGTGACTTTTTAAACGTTTTTTTTCTTCTCCATCCTCCTTTTTTTTTTTTTTTTTTTTTCATAAGCCTTTATGTTATGTCTCTCCCCCCCCCCCCCCCCCCCTCCTCCTCTTCCCTTCTGGAGATACTGGGAGTGGAAAGGGGGTGAATCTTCTCACTGCGTGCTGTGTCCTCTCTGTCTAGAAATTCTGAGTCAGCCATGTCCGGTTTTTGGGGGGGTCATCCTTTTCATCTTCTTCTTTTTCTTAATTTCTTCTTTTTTTTAATTTAATTTATTTTTTTTTATACTGTTTTTAAGTGTTGTCTGTTTGTGTTTTTTTGTTCCTGTCGTCCCTTCCCCACGATTTTATTTTTGTGTTGCAATAGATAACTTGCTAGATTTTGTTTTCTAATCTGGTGATTTGGTTGTGAAAGTTTCTCCACTGGAACAGACACGAGGTGTCATATTTAGGTGCTATATGCGGAAGAGGGCCTTTTATGTGGACACATTTTCGTACTCAAAAAACAAACAAACAAAAAAAAAAAGAGAGAGGGAGAAAATGCTGTTTGAAAATCCGATTGAAAAAACAAAAGCGGAATGGCTTACGACTTCAACACGGCCTAGTTCAATCTTCCTTTAAACCTTCAACACATAAGGTGGATATGTGTACTCACCCAGACTCTCATCAATTTGATCTCTCTCTCTCCCTCTCTGTCTGTCTGTCTGTCTGTCTGTTTGTCTGTCTGTCTGTCCTGTCTGTTGTCTGTCTGTCTGTCTCTCTAACGGACCTGCTGTCTGTCCTCTCTTCTCTCTCTTCTCTTCTCAGACCGGATGAAAAAAAGCCACGTGTTTGCTTATCTGTTAACCTTGGAAATAAAGATTACCCTCCTCCTCCTCCTCATCTCTGCCTCCCTCTCTGTCTCTGTCTGTCTGTCTGTCTGTCTGTCTGTCTCTCTCTCTCTCTCTCTCTCTCTCTCACACACACACACACACACACACACACAGAGTTGACCTTTATTTTCCCCCTGGGTGGGTAGACACTCGCCGCGGAACACGTTTCATTGCGCACATTTGTGGGTGTGTGCAAGAAACCCATAGTTTCATCGAGTCACAGCACAATTGGTGACGTTCAGAACATCGTGGATGTGCAAAATCCCGCCTTGTTATAGAGTCCAAACTGATTGGTCTACAGTCTGTATACAGCTTGTTTGTTGCCGTTGAGGAGCAAAGTTCTCTCAGATCTGCATTCTGTCGTCAGGGGTCAAGAATAAGTTTCGATGACAAAGCAATCCCAAAGTCTTTCAACGTATGAAATGATGTCTTCGACAAATGAATCCAGTGTACAATGCAGCAATCCCAAAAGAAGCATGCAAAGTAGGTAGCCTGTATGTGACCTTACCATCGACGAACAGCTGTTCCCTGCATGGAAAAAAGGCGCCTGTAGTCTACGGCATCAACATCCTATCCGGCCACAGACGCTGAAAACAAAAAAAAAGGAGCATTCGTTTGGAGTTAGGGGCGTGTATGTTATCTCACCAAAGACGAACAAGAGTTACCTTTCCATTGAAGAGTTATTTGGTAGATTTACTGTTCCATGCCTCATCCTTAAGATTTGTTTTCAGTTTATCCTCTGGTCGATGAGCATTACTTTGGCAAACTCAGAAACTATCTCACAAAGGCGCAAAGAGTGGGTCGCAACATGTACTAAGCTTTCTTCGCTGTTCCCTCCTCATCTGGACAAAACGTTGAGAAACCATCTTTTTTTTCTATGATGCCGGACTATCTGATACTCTCTAGAAACGGCAAAAAGGCGAAAGTGTGGTTCGCAACATGGCAACTTTTCTTTCTTCGCTGTCTCCTCAAAAAAAACTAACAAACAATGAGAGACAAACCTATTTTTCAAGGATGAAGGACTGTCATACTGTTTGAAATTCCGAGTGGCCTGCTAAGTGTCGGTGTGGTGTTGTGTGTTGTGTGTGTGTGTGTGTGTTCCGATTCTGCATTTAAAGGACCTCCACTGAGAGTGTAAACTGTTATGTTTGTAGATTGGACCTTAGATCTTTGTGTGTTTTATTCCTGTTTGTCTGTCTGTCTGTCTGTAAAGTTAAGCACAAGTCTACATTCTACCCGCACAATTTCCAAAATATAAAAGCACCGAACTTTTGAAATTGGGAATCTCATTTAATTCATTCTTCTTACAAACGTACATTCCTTTTTGGGATCTAATGAACGGTGTTGTATTTTAAGACAATTAAACAGAGGATGGGTCGAAATTACCCCGCAAAATCCTCAGTTCACAAAATCATTTCAATAGTGGGTGGGTTTGCTTGGCTGAGACAATCCTTGGAAATAAGTCCGATTACCTCATCTCCTCCTCCTCCTCATCCTCACAGTTGTCTCTCTGTCTCTGTCTCTCTGTCTGTCTGTCTGTCTGTCAGTCATTTGGAAGGAGTCCTGTCGGTCTCTCTCTCTCTCTCTCTCCTCTCTCTCTCTCCCCACACACACACACACACACACACACACACACACACGGACACACGCAGGGACACACTCATCGAGTTGACCTTTATTTTTTCCCCCCTGGTGGGTTTTCGCCCCCGCGGAACACGTTTCATTGCGCGGCATTGTGGGTGTGTGGCAAGAACCCATACTTGCCATCGAGTCCCAGCACAATTGGTGACGTTCAGAACATCGTGGATGTGCAAATCCCGCCCTGTTATAGAGTCCAAACTGATTGGTCTACAGTCTGTATACAGCTTGTTTGTTGTGGCCGTTGAGAGCAAAGTTCTCTCAGATCTGCATTCTGTCGTCAGAGGTTTCTTCTGCTCATGACAAGAATAAGTTTCGATGACAAAGCAATCCCAGAGTGTTCAACGCAGAAATGATGTCTTCGACAAATGAATCCAGTGTTCAACGCAGAAATGATGTCTTCGACAAATGAATCCAGTGTTCAACGCAGAAATGATGTCTTCGACAAATGAATCCAGTGTACAATGAGGACCTGAGAAATGATGTCTTCGTACTCTTTGGCAAAGTCTGCTATACGTTCCCAAAGAAGCATGCAAACCACTACCCTACATCGGTAGCCTGTATGGCAACATTACCATCGACGAACAGCTGTTCCCTTTCCATGGAAGAGGCGCCTGATAGTTACGGGATCAAAATCTGCCAGGCCACTGGACGCTGAAAACAATGTCGTAAGGAGCATTCGTTTGGAGTCTCTGGGCGTGTACTCTATCTCACGAAGGGAGCAAGAGTTACCTTACTTGTTTGTTATTTGGTATTTACTGTTCCCTGCCTCATATTAAGATTTGTTTTCAGTTATCCTCTGGTCGATGAGCCGTGCTTTGGCAAACTCAGAAACGGCAAAAAGGCGAAAGTGGGTCGCCAAAAGGAACATGGCAACTAAGCTTTCTTCTTCGCTGTTCTCCAGGTCTGGACAAAACGTAATGAGAGAGACCACCTTTGTTTTTCTATGGATGAAGGACTATCTGATACTACTCTGCTTTCAAGTGGTCTTTTTACTTGTTGGCACCATGAGTTGGAACAAGAGATTCGTTCCGTATTCTTTCAAGGAGAAGAGTGTCATTCCTTGTCCATAGTTCAGACAAGAGTGTGTGTGTGTGTGTGTGTGTGTGTGGCTGTGTTACAAGTCTCGATTCTGCACACATAGGACATCCACTGACTGACACCAAAAAATGTTTTTTTTTGGAGATTGGACCTTAGTGTGCAAAAAACTGTTATTCCTTTTTGACTATTATTCAAATGTGTGTGTGAACTTGCGCATGTGCTTTCACCCTCTCACATACATGCACACGCGCTTACGCAAATACACACACTCGCGCAAGCACACACGCACATACATAAACAGAGGGACGCAAGCATGCAAGGAAAGAAAGAAAAACGATCTCAGTTATAAGTGAAAACAACGACCCGATATTTTTCTTTATTTCAAATGTGTCGTTACAAAACACACACACACACACACACACACACACACACACACACACACACATGAAGAGCATGGTCAATGGTCACACAAAGGAAAGTGAAAATGTCTTTAATTTTTATTCATTTTTTTTAACACGAATATGGGTGTGTTGACATTCATATGTGCAGATAAGGAAAATGATGATGACACGTAGCGTACATTAAAAAAAAAAAAGTATGGGCATGTAGACACTCATGATATACCGACAGGGAGAATCATGATAACGCCGACTAAAAAATAATGGTGTGTGGAAACCCACGATGTAGGCTACGAATCAAGTAAGTCATGACCATTGACAGAATTTTCCTATTTGAGAGAGAAAAAAAAAAGAAGTATGAATTTGTGTACACCTTCTGTCTAAATAAGGACAGGGACTGTCACGAAAACACCTTATGAAACCACGGGGCTTCCTTGGCACACCCACGGCGTATTTAATTAACAGAAATTTATTTGGGGAAGGTTTTAAAGTTTAATTTTCCTCATTCATCCTTGACTAGAATTCCTCGGTGAGCTTTCTTTCTTTCTTTCTTCTTCTTCTTCGTCTTCTCTCTCTTCTTTTTTAACGTATGAGACTGGTTTCAGTTCCACCACCAGGTAGCCATATTCTGTCCAGGTGGAAGATGTGTGAACACGATACCAGAGTGCATGTGTTGGATTTTCGTGTCACCCATCTCACCGGGTACACGGACTGCCTACTCTTCTCCCGAATGGGGTTGTACGTTGGAGATTTTTATATACGAGTCAACGCCTGGGACCTCGGGGTAAAGTGTCACTCGAAGAACTTGTAGGGGATTTTAGTCTGCGCAACAGTTAACTCCGAAAGGAAAGTTTCTTTCTTTCTTTCTTTTTCAAATTGTCTTGAGTGGGAATGGAACTAGGGACCTTGGAACAAGAGTCAGACATCTTACCCAGCAGGCCAAGGTTAAGGATTTTGATGTTGAAATTAATATGCTGTGAACTATTGGGCGTGCTGTGTATGTGTGTTTGTCTCTGACTGTCTTTCTCTCTCTGTCTCTGTCTGCCTGCCTGTCTGTCTGCCTCACACACACTCTCTCTCTCTCACCTTGTGTGTGTGTGTGTGTGTGTGTGTGTGTGAAGCGCGCGTGCGAGCATGTGTGTGTTCCATGACAAGCGTGATCCGAGTCTTTAACGTGGTGACAGCACTGAAAGCGCCCAGTGTGGTCGGCTCGCCCATAATAATGGAACTGAAATAGCTGTAGCTTGCTTGTTAGTGCCTGACGTGAACGCGTGTCGGTTAGCCGCTCAGTTAACATTGCGGGGCGTTCTGCACTGTGGACACAGCGACACATGTGCAAGTAAGTTCGGTGGGAAACTGAAAATGCAAAGGCCACGAATTGATTCGGCCGAGAGGCCGGCGAGACCTTCGTTCAACCCGTTCACACCGTGTTCGACTTGTACACACCACTCAGCGCTTGCATCCGGCTTGTCGGGAGTTTGTATCGAGTGCTTGTCAATCTTGGCGCCCCCACCTCACTCCCCCCCCCCCCCCCCCCCCCCCCCCCCTTCTCCAGCCTGTTTTCGATTTTTTTTTTCTCTTTTTTTGGGGTGGGGGGGGGGGGGGGGGGGGGGGTGAAGGGTAGGGATGGGGTTGGGTTGGGGGGATAGCGGCTGGGTTGGAGGATGGGGGATAGGGGTGGATAATGGGGACAGGAGGTCAGTTTTAATGTTAGAGCGGCCCGGCCGACTACATAGAGGCCTTTGAGTACAGTCACTATATAGAAATCAAGGCAGATAAATTGGCTGCATTAAGGGCGTCAACCATCAGTCAGCCAGTCTGATTTTTTTTACATTCCCGGATTGAGAGAGAGAGAGAGAGAGAGAGAGAGAGAGAGTCCTTTTCTGCCGTTTATCCTATCCCCCCTACCCCCAGGTTTGCTCACGTTTGCTTTTGATTTCTTTCTTTCCTCTCTAAAGAGAAGTTTTGCTGGAGTGAAGACTTCACTGGCAAAGTGACTAAAATGGCAGCGACGTAACAAATGAGCCGACCTGATATCTACAAGAGGTTAAAATGTACATCTACAAATAGGGCCACGTGTGACCGTGAAAACCAGCGGGAATATATCAACTGTTTTGGATTCGTGCGCAGCGAGTGAGAATGACGAGTCGACGGCCATTTTGAATTAACATTAAAGCCTTCATTCAGTGTTGAGGAAATTCTTAGAGGAATGATGATGGCTGCAGACAGCAAAGTTTGAAATCGCCTGACGGACTATTTAGTTTGTACCCCACTCGCCCACCTGCAACTGCACTCTACCTCGGGTGACTGGGCAGCTGACAGTGGCCAGCCGTGCTGGGCAGGCAACACGATCGCTTGCACAGGCTGACACTAAGTACATTCATACTAGCACGCACGACTGTCATGCGCACGTGAAAAAATTGCACGCGCGTGAGAAAAAGCGTTGATAGTGATCCGCACTTTCTCCGTCCGTGAGGCTGCTGGGAGTATAAACAAAGCTGGCATTCTGGTCAACATGGCGCTGACGAGGCGACGGGAAGTTTACTTTGTGGTGGTGGAGGAAAAGGAAACATGTGTCAGTACGAACGCCCAGAGCGCTATCAGTGATAAAAAAGAGGGCTGCCTATCCGCACGCGCTCTTTGAATTGTCTGCAAGCGCGTTTGATTTTTTTTTTTTTTTTTTTTTTTTTTTTTAGCGGAAGTGGTCATGCGTGCGTGTCCGTGCGGTATGAACACCTTCCACTGTGTAAGTGAAAATGAAGAAGGGAGTGGCGCATCCGCACGATTTGTGTCTGTCCGCGCAACTGACGTACGTGCCAGTATGAACGTACCCTAAGACGCATGCACACGCACGCACACAAGCGACACTTTTATATTATGTCGTAGAAGAAGGTTTTTCAATATATAGGCCTACTGCAGAGCAATTTCACAAACAGTCCTTCGAACCGAGGTTCCGTGTGTGAACGCAAGCATAACAACATCCTGCACACACATTAAATCGCATCACCAACTTTCGGAAGAGAAGGCCAGTTTGGCCGTTGGTATGGATGACACGTTACACATAGCATGCACCCTGCGTGAGAAATTGAAAGAATGAAGGAAGTAAGGAAACTGAGTGAACGATATCCACTGGATGACACAGGAAACGACGGAATGTAGCGCCAGCAGGCAGCTCTTCAGTCGGCACTACCCAGGTAGACAGCCCGTTGTGTACACGACAGTGTAGATTGTCAGCGCCTAGAACCTTCGGCAAGGCGCTTATATAAATGCTATGTTATTACTATTATCATGATTATTATCATTACTATTATCATTATTAACAGTATATACTACACGAAGGCCTGTTTTTAACGTACAGTTTTGTGATGATCCAATTGTGTTTTGCAGTTATTGCAACACTCGAACTGTAAAACCAGAAAAAAGATGTATTCTTTATGATTAATTACTTAATAAACTGTGTAACGTTTCAAGGTGTTCAGTGTACATTTCTGTAGGACTCTACCACATTACGATTCAACTTGGAATGAAATAGCAGATAGTCTCGCGAATCTTGAAGCATAAGAATGTACAGAAAGCGTTTTAAATAGTCCATTGCAATTTTTTTTTTTTTTTTTTTTTTTTTTTTTGGCTGTCCCAATCTCTGCGCCACCTCAGAGGCAGTGCACCCACGCCGCTCATTCCAACACCCCGTCCACAGCCACAGCCCGGTCGGCCCCGGCGTAGCCCCGGCACCGACAGTCCACAGAGAGCAGTCACCATCAAGTCGTCAAGAGGCAACCCACCGGAGGACACACTGCACTGCTGCCGAGTCACTTCGGTGGTGTGTTCTGTGGCGCCTGTTCTGATCTAACATACGCAGGACACCACCCTACTACCAAGCCCCCTACTGACGACAATAATTCATTGCAATTTTCTCTGCTTGAAAGGCTTCAGAGGTTGGAAAATTATGTTCACAAAAGAAATTTTGTGAAAAGTGGTACACATCGTCCGTTACTGAGCTGAGATGGGACACCAATTAATTTTTCTTTGCTCTGCGTGTAGCGTGTGTTTGCGAGGGACTTACTTTTGTGCATCATCTGTTGTCAGACTGTCCCGTATTAACAAGATTTTGTAACGAAGGGAATAATTCTGTCGTTATTGACATATCAAAATGAAAGCCATGTGTCGGTATTATCCGTGCAATACTAAAATTGCAACTGTTTATCGTACAAACTGAAACAACCAGATTGTTAGTACAATTTCGAACTTGAAAGTTAAGTTAGGAAGATTTCAAACTTGAAAGTTAACTTCTATGTTATGTTGTAAGTTCGTATGGGAGTATGGGGAAAAGATTGAGTGGATATGAGTAAGTGATTTTGTTTGTCGTCTAATGTCATGTGTGATAAAAGGATCGACGTGCAATAAAACCCCTGAAGTGAACAAACCACGTGACGCTAATGGAACACACACACACACACAACACACACACACACACACACACACACACGTGCGAGGGGGCGTGTGTGTGTGTGTGTGTGTGTGTGTGTGTGTGTGTGTGTTTGAGCGTACATTCTCTCTCTCTCTCTCTTTCTTTCTCTCTCTCTCTCTCTCTCCACACACACACACACACACACACACACACACACACACACGCACGCACGTACGCACGCATACACATAACGTTATCGAATAGACGCGCCCACTTGATGCTCGAAGTACTACATATTCATATCAGTGTGAGTCGAATGCAGAGAAGTGAATTCAAGGAGAATTTTCTCGTTCAGACAAGACTTTGGTCAACATCTCTGCGTAGCAGTCTGTCTGATCGTAATTCCGAAATCGAACCGATCACTCTTTACCTTTTTTAAGTGCCGGAATGTTTGCGTCAGTGGTGCTTGTAATAGGGAAATGTTCACCAATCAATTCATGCTGTTTACAGCCCAGCCGACCGCAAAGGGGCCTTATCAGGGCGTCTGCCAATAAACGCCATGCCTCACAAGGTAAGGTGGCTCAACATTGGTGGGAAACCAATAAGAAAAAAATGA
>JADBJO010000452.1:678477-690977 GCA_016801955.1 Conus betulinus
AGCCTAACATCACAGTCAGTGGTGTGAGACTCGCTGCGGTGAGTTACCTTGGCAGCATGCTGTCCCAGAACGTCACCATCGACGATGAAGTGAGCATCAGAATTGCAAAAAAGAAAAAATGGAGTCTTTGGCAGATTACACACCAATGTTTGGAACAGGAGAGGCATCAGTCTAAAGACCAAGCTGAAAAGTATACAGAGCAGTTGTTCTCCTCGCACTCCTCTACGCGCGTGAAACGTAGGCAGTGTACCAACGGCATGCCAAAAAGCCGAATCACTTCCACATGTCGTGGCTCTGAAGATTCTTAAACATAAAATGGCAGGACAAAATCCCAGACACAGAGGTGCTCGACCAAGAAGACCTGCTGAGCATCCACACCATCCTGATGCTGTCTCAGCTTCGAGGGGCAGGTCATGTAGTTCGCATGCCAGACCACCGGCTGCCCAAGATACTATTCTACAGTGAGCTACAACAGGGAAAGCGTTCTCATGGAGGATAAGAAGAAACACTTTAAAAGACACCCTCAAAACATCCTTGAAAGCGTTTAACATCGTTTAACATCAGCCTTGACTCATGGGAAACAAACTGCTATGGATCGAGGCAGATGGCGTACTCTATCCACAAAGTGCTATGCTATGTGAAGAAAGGAGGACAGCTGTAACGCAACAAAAGAGACAGACAAGGAATGCCCGCGCCAGCAAGCAGGAGCAGGTCTCCCACATTGCCTTCCAAGCTGTCACCGCACATTCCGTGCACGCATTGGCTTGATCAGCTACCTGCACATCCCTAAATCATCTCATCCCTACTCAGTATGACTGAAGTGGTTCTCGTCGACTCGATGGACGAATATGATATGGCTGTTGCTGTGTGTGTGTGTGTGTGTGTGTGTGTGTGTGTGTGTGTGTGTGTGTGTGTGTTGTTGTGCGTGTGTGTGTGTGTGTGTGTGTGTGTGTGTGTGTGTGTGTGTGTGTGTGTGTGTGTGTGTGTGTGTGTGTGTTAGTGCGTGTGTGTGTGTGTCCCCTTAGAAATGTTGATATTTGAATTTCGTCTGCAACAACAAGCACTTGTATAGCCAAACTAGGCATAGCGATGAATATTGTTAAGATCTTACGATGAGTTCCTGTGCTAAGCTGTGGCCAAATGGTAAGAGCCGTAAATTCTGTACAATTTCTGACAGCATTTCTTTGAAATTTTAATCACGTACAATTGTCACGTTATGAATAGATAAAATGCAAGCTAAATGGTATGATTTACAGTTATTGTAACCAAAATAAACTACATTCTGTTATCATACGGCCATTTCATGACATTTCTATTTTGCAGAGGCACAGATGCATAATGTTAAACATAGAACTAAGAAAGACCACGTACAGATATATTTTGCCAAATACGGTAAAAGAAGACAATGAACTTATCATAAGGGTGAAACAAACAAATTAAGAGGAATGAAAGCAGCAAATTAAATAGTGTTTATTGTTTCAGTAATAACAGATATTTACATAAACCATATGAATATATGGCAGGATGTTTTGAATTGCCGTGAAAAGGACCAGATGTCCGCGCTTTTAAAGTGAAAATCCTAAATGGGTGCATCGAAGTACAGTAAAGCGTTATGCATGTGAAGGCTTACTATTACAACATATATATGTCAGATCGTTGATCATGGACAATCGGAAAAAGTTACCCACTTGCCAGGCATGAAAAAGGAAAGCGACACCAAGGTGTTTGTGATTGAACTAGATTTGTGGCTCGTGCACGCCAGTGTCTCGATTTCGCCGCAGAGGAGACGAGTGCAGGTGTCCGTTGCGCAATAGCCAGATAATGCAGATTTGATCAAGGTTAGGAGACTTCAGAGTGTTGCTATTAACAGCAGTGAGATCGGGCCAAAGAAGAGGAGGATAGGGGGAAGGGAGGGTGACTTGGAAAATGGAGTGAGAGGAGGAGGGGAGGATAGGGTGTAAGAGAGGAGAGGAAAGGGGAAGAAAGGGAACAGAGGCGGCGCGGTGGTTGAGGGGCTTGGGGGGGGGGGGGGGGGGGAGGTAACTGGCCATTAACATTATTATTCAGAAATAACCTGTGATGTTGTCTGTTCTGCTTGTCCTGGCTGTCACGTACGCGTTCTACGCTTATAATTGAGAATATTTCCAGGAACTGCTACGGTATCATAGCGGACTAAGTGAATGTGTCAGTGGGAGACTTGCTACTTTTTTTTTTTTTTTTTTGTTAATTTTTTTTCTAACCGCTTTTTTTGTGTTTTCCTTTCGGGACCACATTCCTCAAGTGTGACATGTTTCACCAGCATTTTAAAATTCATGGTCGCACAGAAGAATGTGTTGTTGGAACTGCATGCACATCCCCTTCTTTCCCATTTGTTTCCACCCACGCTTTGCCATGCATCCTGTTTTGGTGTGTATTTAGCACATGAGTCCAATAGGCAACTTGCCTCTCTTGTTTTATTTGTTTTTCTTCTTTGCCTGTCCACCCCTTCCCTTGAAAATAAACATTTTTTTTTTTTGCTTCCTGCCCCCCCCCCCCCCCCCCCCCCCCCCCCCCCCCCCCCCCCCAGTTGTTATTCCTCTGTTAGCAGCTCCCTCTCTTCTTTTTTCCGTTGCACATATGGAACTGATACACCTTGGCACTTCAGGCTGATCTTTGATGAATGGAGCACCTGGACGGTTTCATTGTTGTGTCTCTGGGTTTCTGTTGTTGCGCTTTTGTCTGAAGATTAATGGGTCAGGACTGCTTAGCGGCGTCTGCTTTTTACCACCTGTTATACATGTGAATGCTTTATCGTATTTCATGTTTTAGTGCCTGTGGGTTTGATGATCGCGAATGCTTACAGAAACTACTTCCTAAGTAAAATTACTGGTCCGTTGTGTATTGATTAGTTGCGAGTTCTGCATACGCGCGCACGCGCTTGTGTGTGTGTGTGTGTGTGTGTGTGTGTGTGTGTGTGTGTGCGCGTGTGTGTGTGTGTGTGTGCGTGTGCGCGCGCGCGCGCGCGCGGGCTACATAATCTGTTTCAAGTGTGCGTGTGTGCATGAGCGCACATGCGCGTGCGTGCATGAGTGTGCGTGCTGTGTGTGGTGAGTGAGTGAGTGAGTGTGTGTGTGTGTGTGTGTGTGTGTGTGTGTGTGTGTGCGTGTGTGCGAGAGAGAGGTGTGTGAGAGAGAGTGAGAGAGAGAGAGAGAGAGAGAGAGAGAGAGAGAGAGAGAGATAGAGAATGTCTGTGCGTGTGCGTGTGTGTGTACGTGAGCGTGCGCACGCGCACCTGCGTGCTGGAACGCACGTGTGTGTGTATATGTGTGCAAATGTGTGCGTCTGTGAATGCATGTGCACTTGCAGATGTTTGTGCCAGTGTGTGCGTGGATGCACCGGCTGCACACACCACGAGAACAGAGTAAAATGACATGAAAAGGGAGAGAAAAAGATGAAAAAAAAGGAAAGAAAGAAAGACCGAGAGCGGAACAAAAGAAAAAAAAGACGAATAGAATGTTTGAAGGAACATCGAACCGACGAACGACGAGTCAACGAACGAAAAAAAGAAAATGGGGGTGGCGGTGCGGGTGAGGGGATGGGAAGGGGGGGGGGGGGGGAAGAATAAGAGTGACATTAAGAGTGACATTCCACGAAGGCGAAAGCAATTGAAAAAAAAAAATAATAGAAGCAAGCAAACAATGAATAAGCAAAGCAGGTAAAGCAACAATAAGAACAACGGCAGTAGCCACACAGTGAAAGCCCTCGAGCAATGATAACAGAGGGATGAAAAAGATCGAAAGACACGAAAAGGGAGAGAAATACAGAAAACAAAAATGTGAAGTCTGAGTGACAGACCCCTGAAGGTTCCATTATCACACTTGGAATAGGATCCCGGAACACTGATTCAGTGAGCCGATCCCGTCTTTTTTTTTTTTTTTTTTTTTTTTTTTTTCGCATTTCTTTTCTTTTTCTTTTCTTCTCTTTCTTTTTTTATGCGGTGAGGGTTGCGGGGAGTGGGGGGGGGGTGGGGGAGGGTGGGGAGGGAGGGAGGGGAGGTGGCTGTAAAAAGCGGGTTCACTCGGAACAATTCCGTGACTGCCGTATTCGCTTATTGTCCCATAACCGTGTGTCTGGCACCACAGTCTGCTTCATGAAGATTTCCAGACTGCAGAGGACGCGCGAAGTGGACTTCAGTGTCCGAAGACTGGAGCTGACAGAAAAATCCCTATATACCCTTTTAGTGGCCCCACCCCTCCACCTCCACCGTCTCTCCCCCCCCTTGTGATCCGTATCTGTGTTCGGTGAATTAGGGAAGACAAAAATGTAACACACTGTGCTTGTTTGCATGTTTCAGCTGCTTCTCCTCCGCAGATGGAGCGCGGATGCCAAAATGATGGGGCACAAAACGCTATCCCTGTAAAAGCTTTCTTGTAATAATGAGCACAGGTCAGACTGGTAGGCCGTGGTCTCTGGAGGAAAAGCAGATTAAAAAGAAGAGGAGGAGAGCGCAGAGAGAAAGACCACGGCGCGAAGACGATAACAAAATAAAAGCCTGACGAAGCCTTTGCGTCAAGATGAACGCCTATCAGATTTATGTCCCACAATCTTGGGAGGAACGACAAGAAAAAAAAAAAAAAAAAGGACGGGTTGGGAGGAAGGGGGAGCGGTGGGTGGGGTGGGAGTGGGAGGAGAAAGAAGATGAGCACACCGATTTGGGCGGGGGGGGGGGGGGGGGGGGGGGGGGGGACGGACGAAGAAGAAGAAGAGACAAGGGCGGAAGGCTTGAGAAGACTTAAGACGAGCTCTGTGTTATTGATTAACGTGAACTTGTCTGCTGCTGTTGGCTTCACATGTAGTTAGTTACCAGACGTTCCACAGATCTGTGTCTATGTGTGTGTCTGTGTATCTGCCCATCTGCGTCGATGATTTTGAAGTCTCAATGAATCTAAATGTAAGTGTGTAATCAGCAGATCGATGACTGTATTTACACATACACACAACACAGCACAAACACAACGCAACGCAACGCAACGCAACGCAACGCAACGCAACGCAACGCAACACACAAACACACACACACACACACACACACACACACACACACACACACACTCGCACACGCACACGCACACACGCATACAAATACACACGCGCGCGCGCGCGCGCGCGCAGAGAGAGAGAGAGAGAGAGAGAGAGAGAGAGAGAGAGAGAGAGAGAGAGAGGGGCTCGAGGAGCATGGAGGACAGATGGTCGTTGGGCTGTGTAAAAGAGATGTGGCCAGTTTTAAGAATTGAACATTTCTACAAAGTCTAAAATAATTTTCCTTGGACGGTTTTTGAATGCCCGAAACCGACGACACATCGTCAACGACCTACACGTGGGAAAACAGTCGTGTTTGTACACAGTGAAATAAAATATATCCAACTGTCAGTGCGGTTTTGTATAATCAATTGCTCTCTGTCTCTGTGTCTCTGTCTCAGTCTCTCTCTGTCTGTCTCTCTGTCTCTGTCTCTCTCTGTGTCGGGAAGGGGTAGGGACGGGGTAAGGGGTTTGGGAGAGGAACGGAAGAGGAGAGGGAGGATAGTGTGCTTCATAATACTGTAGTCTGTGACGTCAGCAAGATAATACGGAGAATGGATCATTATACCGATATATAAACAAAAACAAAACAAATTAAAACAAACAAATTGCAACCTGCAATTTAGGGGATGAAAAAATAGAGCAATTTTGGAAATGATACGGAATTAGTTATCACATTGTTTCATTACATTTTTTTTAGGACATTAAAACAAGACAAATTAAAACAAACAAATTGAAACCTGCAATTTAGGGGATGAAAAAAATGGAGTAAATTGGAAATGATATGGATTAGTTATCACATTGTCTCATTACATTTTTAATGACATTATGTCATTACACAAAGCAAACGAAACAAAGAACCCGCTGCCTGCATTTCAGGGAATGAAGCAATAAGATAGCTACTGACGTTATAAGGAATTACTCAACACATACTGGGCCTTTCCAGTAACAGACACAAATGATCAAACTCGTACACACACAAGCGCGCGCACACGTTTGCTCACATTCACACACACACACACACACACACACACACACACACACACACACACACACACACACACACACATGCGCACACGCCCCACATATGGGCCATATGGGCCTGTACCGACACATCCATACACACACATGCGTACATTCACTACACACACATCCAAAAAAAAATGCTAGGTAGGAATTCAAGGTCTAACCAGCGCATTGGGCTAAGGCGTAGGCCAGACATCTGCTAAGTCGCAGCTACGAGATCCTCTTCTTCAATTCTCTCATCGTAGTTGTTAATTCACATATTCATCAGCTTAAAATCATGTTTAGTGTGGCCTCAAAACTTAGCGGATGTGGTGTAGCGCATATGGGCTAGTCCGCCCGCAGTGACGCCTCCTTGATGAAACTGGAACTGTGATTACACCTTTCATGACAAAAATGACATGTACTGTTGACTTGGGAAACACGTCTTCAGTACAAATGTTTCATAAACTTGTAAAGCTCATGATTCCCGTTTAAAGAAATGGGGGATGGGGAAGTGCGAGATGGAGGGGGGAAGGGGGGATGAAACTCTCCATCAGGTCAGTGGGACGAAGCAGCTGCAGTCCAGCTGTGATGGAAATTGCTATGTTTGTAATTCAGCCCTCGAGACGTGTCACCCAGGCAGCTGAAACTATAACCAACACGGCAGCTTGGCACAGATCCACAATTCAGCAAACCCCCCCCCCCCCCCCCCCCCCCCCCCATCTTTCCCCAGTGCAATCATATTTTAAGCACATAAAAAGAAAAAGGAGAGAAAAAAACGTTTTCATTGATTTTTTTTTATGTATTTGCCGTTAATAATACAATTTTTGTGGTCAGAAGAGAAAGATTGGCTTTTGGTATCGCCGTTCAGTCCCGAAGCAAGGCAAAAGGTCGTTGACGACCTCCAAGCCTGTATACAGACACAGAGTTGACAACCACTCGTGTGATCATTGTAACTGTGTTTATGAACTGCGATTGAAATTTTGATGTCAAAGTTATAATTCTGACTGCAGTTGAAGCCCTCAGTTCTTTTGGATTGGATTTGAAAAGTAGCATCAAAATAGTTATGAGGGCATATGTCTATAAAAAAACCGCCTCAGAGGAGATAACGATCACGGCGAATATTCCCATGTCAGCAGACACCACTTTCCTATAATATCTCATGTGTATGTGCGACAATAATTATTTCCACAAGTACCTGTTTGGCAAGAAGTAAGCAGCAGGGTGATTGTTAATGTGGACAGAAAATTTTATCTGTTACAGATAATTAGTCTTTTTAAAGATGAAGAAATCGACCTTCCGGACATAGTCTGATGGCTTCCAGTGTTACTTTTTTTCTTTTCACATCCCGGAAATGTTTGTGCCAGACTTACTTTTTTTCTTTCACATTCCTGAAATATTTGTAGTATCCGTTTTCAAGACTACAAATCACTTTCAAATCAGACAGGTGTTAAGAGTCTGTCAGCTCTGCACCAGTTTGCTTTGCAAATAAACAATGCTTATCAATAAAAACATATTTGGCACATATTTGGCACACCATTACTCTTAGATCAAGAAAAATATCGTTTTGCGTCACACAACAGAACAAATCTGGTTTTGGGCGAGACCGCAAAAGGAAGGCGATTTGAACCCTGTCATGTTTCGTTTCAGATTGTTTTCAGCAGAGAACGACAATCTTTTCACATGCTTTGCAGTGTCGAACATTATTATCAAAACGGGTACGTTTTTTTTTTTTTGTTCTTTTAACCGTCAGAGCGAGATGAGGATGCTCTTTTCTCAAACCGCATTGAGAAAATAGGGTGGACAGTTGATAGATTGCAGGCGGGCATTGAGGCAGAGGAAAAAGAAGTTCTGTATTGGGTGTTGTTCTTTCCGTTCGTTCTGGCGGTTGAGTGACCTACTCACTCTCTGTTGTTTTGAAAGAACATAAAGTCAAGGTTTCAGAAAGTCTGACTGTTTTTTTTTCATGGATGCTGATAAACTGCTCACAGGTGTTTTATCAATAAAGTCTGTACAGTGTGTACTTCTCCTTGAAACCACAATCACAAAGAACACCAATCTGTATCCTAAAATATGATCCTTTTGTCATTCGACTCCATCCCCCCCTCTGCGTATAAAATGATCAAAGATGACTTTTAAGTCAATTTGTGGTAAGTTGGTAATCACAGGTACTCGTCGTCTTCATGAAAATCAGAGAGAGATGGACGAGACCGGAAATTGCAGGCCTCAGTCACATTTTTTTTTTTCATCATGAAAAGACTAATCAGAGAAATCACAAACCTTTGGAATGAGTCATCTCCCCGTAAGTGCTCCCTGTCCACTCATGCTCGCCCGTCTCTCTCCTCTTGCCTCACAGCCGCTATGTGTCTGTCTGTCTGTAGTGTGCTACTCTGCCTGTCTGTCCATCTCTGTCAGTGTCTCTGTCTGTCTGTCTGCATGCCTGTCTGTCTGTCTGTCTGTCTGTCTGTCTCTGTGTTTGTGCGTGTGTGCGTGCGCATTGCTTCTGTGTGTGTGTGTGTGTGTGTGTGTGTGTGTGTGTGTGTGTGTGTGTGTGTGTGTGTGTACATGATAGCATGAGCGCACTGGCGTGTGCGTGTGAATTCTGAGCGGGCCTATGATGAAATACCCAAGTAAACGTTTTGAGGCGTAGCATGTAACTGAAATAAAAATAGAAGGCAAACAGACGTCAGGTCTTACAAAAAGAAATCTGGCTTCTCATTCCATTCATTGTGAAGGGATTTAGTCATGTGCCATGATTCACAGTCAATCAGTACAAGAGCCACCCACTACTATACGTCTCTACTTCCAGGCCTTTACATGCCTTACAACTCGACTGTGACACAATCCTTGGAACAGCTGAGCATCCCCAAAATGGTGCCACTCCGCTCTGTTTGATTTGTATGCTTGGAGCCAGTCAGCATTTTATCATACACAAATGGAAAAAAAAAAAAAAAAGGAGGAATCAGCTTTCATACACCATGCACATTAGGAAAACAACCCACTGTGCCTGTCTAGATATATACTGGAACTCACGACCTTGGCTAATGAATTTCTGGTGTGTTATCTACCTGGTGGGTGGGGTGAGGCAACGGGCGTGGAGGCGGGGAGGAGGGGTGGGGGGAGGGGTGGGGGCAGAGCGTTGACGAGCCACTCGCCATTAGGGATCTATCGCTGTTGGTAGCTGTGCGTGGCTATTATGGGATTAATTGGGCTCCGGTGTGGTTAGTCCTTGGGCCCTCTTCTCCAGCGTTGACGTCAAACGGAAACTGCCCTTGCTGTGTTTGTTTCTTTGTATCCCTTGTGCTCCTTTCTGTATTTTTCTGTCTGTCTGTTTGTTTGTCTCTGTCTCTGTTGCTCTGTCTCTCTCTGTCTCTGTCTTTGTCTCTGTCTCATTCTGTCTGTCTCTGTGTCTGTCTGTCTCTGTCTGCCTGTCTCTTTCAAATCGACGAATCACTCTTTTTCCTTGATTAAAAGAAAATGTTAATCTAACTGATAAAACGTTAACAAATGTTCAACATCAACAGTGTTTTCATAGAAAAAGGCTTATGAAAAACCCATGACAATATCTTGCCTGTTCTATGACTTTGTCTGTGTCTGTCTGTCTGCCTGCCTGTCTGTCAGTCTGAATATCTGTCTGTCTCCCATTGTGTTCTGTTCACCACGCATCCCCCCGTGCCATCTTTGAATGAATATTAAATGTTGGCAAAGGAAGCAGACAGCGTCGTTGGTTGTTAACTACCTCGTCGTTTTGCCAGTACCCCGTTCACTCGAATGGAATACCGTAGAGCAGAAAGACTTGTGGAAAGACGGAAGAAGTCTCGCAGGCCTGTTTCATTGAAAGTCATGGACCTTCGCCTCCTCAATGCAGTGAACCACAGATCTTTTTATCGCAGTAAGTCTACGCGCGGAGGATCTTCATATAAACAGTCATTTTTAGACTTTGGATACGAAGGTATAGTGCCAAATTCTATATCTTTGGTCTGTAATAAAACTTACTTCTTATAGTCCTATATCCGTCAGCGGGAGCATAGGTAATTCTAAAAGAAAACTTCTTCACTTTCAGGCTCTCTGCGATTCACGGCCTGGTCGATCGTATTACTCGATGTAGATGGTTTCTGTCATTTCCAAGGACGTCTGCGCATGGTCTGTTTGCATTGTTTGCTTTATTTGCACTCCATTTCAGTGCAGGCAGTTCATCAACCGTGAATGCTACAAATAATCAGCGACACGGTTGAGATGCCGCTGTGTTCAGCGAATGTTTAGATTCACGTAACATTGCGCAAACCATGTACAACTGTGAACTTTTTCTCTTACGACCTGTATTTGGACAGGACAGGGTAAGCAGAGGTGAGAGAGTATACAGTGCATTCAGTTATAAAAGTCATTTGCTTGTTATGATACTTCGTAACAAGCCATGATGACTGCACACTTGCTGTGTTGCCATGTGCGACTTTGTGCAAGAGAAACAAAGACGTTAATTGCATGTTTTGATGCAAACGTATCCTTGTGACTTGCGTTTCTGGTTGTCCAGTTCTGCACTTGACACAGCTGGTCAACGATGGATATGTAGACTTGCATGCTTCTCTTAAGTGGAAAAAAGAGTGCGCACAGATAATGTAAAAGTGAACAGAACGTTGAAAGCAATTTATGTAACAGACTGATTGGGTTCCTCAGTACAAGTTTACTGCGATTAAAAGGACAGGGCAGGGAAAGACAGATGGAAGGGGACACTCTTTGTGTGTATTTACTCTGGTACTTATGCTGCTGTGTTCGTGTAAGTTCTCTCGGCAGCTTCGTGTGTAATATCAACATATTGTGAGCCGGAAAAAAGAACACATTCATTTAGTTCATGCTGACCAATGCGACATAGTTTTTTGTGTGATTTAATCTATGATTGTTGTTTTTCTCTCTCTCTCTCTTTTTGTGCTTAAAAAAAGTTATTGTTGCTGTCTTACTTTTCATGCCAGGTCAATAGCATCTTTTCTACGCTGCTTATTCAGCTGGATTTGTCTGCTTTTAAATAGGAAAGTCTATCGTGTTACATCGATGTTTTCAATTAATCTTTGACTTTTGTTTCCAAGGATAGGTCCCGGGGGGAAAATACACGTACAGAAACTTCTTTTTGTTTCCTCCAGACAGATTAAAGTGACATGGAACAAAAACGGATCGAAAAAAAAACAAAAAAAAAAAAAAAAAAAAACCCGAAAAAAAACAGCTCCCAACAACGCTCATTACGTTAAGTTCATGTACATAACTTGTCTTCAGATCAAGAGATTTTGGGGGGGGGGGGGGGGGGGGGGGGGGTCAGGGGCACTTAATCAGTAGAATAAAATCCGCTTTGATGACGATTGGGAGCTGGAATGGCTTCGCCTGGAAAAATGATATTTTGACAGATACAACAGGGTTTCAGTACTGCCGACTTTTGGTACAAAAGCTTTTGTGTTGGGGCCTTGTGATTATTGTTTTTTTGCTTGATACCCAAATCCACCATCTCATTGCTGTCTGCTCGGATGTGCATCTGAAAAAAAAGTGGCAGCTGCCTTTTACTATCAAGAAGATAGATAGTGAAATAATTGTTGGTCAGAGGAAGGAGGACGGGGGTGGAGAATTGTGGGAGGGGGAGCAGGAAGGCGTTGGAGATAGGGATGTCAAGGGAACGAGTGACGCAACATAACGGCAAACACAGTGTTGGGGTCATCAGAAGATTGATATCGATTTAAAACAGGCCTTGACGTGCGGGTAACACGAAGGATGGGGGAAATGCTCTGTGGAAGACCATATACGTATTCAACCGAAAGATTTCTAGTTTGTGAATAGTGATGAGTCCAGATCCATTTTTTGTTGATGCCTTTTCATGATCTCTTCTACTTTTGATGCAGCTACTGCTGCTGCTGTTGCTGCCAATACGGTATTTGCTACTGCTGCTGCTGTTGCTGTTGCTGCCAGTACGGTATTGCTACTGCTGCTGCTGTTGCTGTTGCTGCCAGTACGGTATTGCTACTGCTGCTGCTGCTGTTGCTGTTGCTGCCAGTACGGGTATTGCTACTGCTGCTGCTGTTGCTGCCAGTACGGTATTGCTGCTGCTGCTGCTGTTGCTGCCAGTACGGTATTGCTACTGCTGCTGCTGTTGCTGTTGCTGCCAGTACGGTATTGCTGCTGCTGCTGCTGCTTTGCTGTTGCTGCCAGTACGGTATTGCTACTGCTGCTGCTGTTGCTGCCAGTACGGTATTGCTACTGCTGCTGCTGTTGCTGCCAGTACGGTATTGCTACTGCTACTGCTGTTGCTGTTGTTGCCAGTACGTATTGCTACTGCTGCTGCTGTTGCTGCCAGTACGGTATTGGTACTGCTGCTGCTGTTGTTGCCAGTACGGTATTGCTACTGCTGCTGCTGTTGCTGCCAGTACGGTATTGCTACTGCTGCTTTTACGATCACTAGG
>JADBJO010000452.1:693477-695977 GCA_016801955.1 Conus betulinus
GTGCATAGGAAGGGTCAGAGAGAGAGAGAGAGAGAGAGATAGAGAGAGAGAGAGAGAGAGAGGGAGTGAGAGGGAGAGAGAGGGAGAGGTCAGAGAGAGAGAGAGAGAGAGAGAGAGAGAGATTACATATTCGTAAGTGTGCATAGGAAGAGAGAGAGAGAGAGAGAGAGAGATATGACATATTCGCAAGTGTGCGTAGTAAGGGTCAGAAGAGAGAGAGAGAGAGAGAGAGAGAGAGGAGAGAGAGAGAGAGAGAGAGAGAGAGAGAGAGACGAGAGGTTAAGATTTAGTGCATGATTTAGTTCATGATTTTGTTCTGTATTTCAGAGAGAGAGAGAGAGAGAGTCGGTAAGATTTAGTGCATGATTTTGCACTGTATTTCAGAGAGAGAGAGAGAGAGAGAGAGAGAGAGAGAGAGGCGGTAAGTATTCGTGCATCCTTAGTCTGAGGGGTGGATGGTGACATTTACGTCCTTTTATCCTGGGACCATAGAGGACGAGGTGTTCCGTGCGGAGTCAGGTCGTTCCGGTGGCTTGGTGTTCACAGTCGGCTGGCCAGAGTTACCGTATACAGCTACTTCTTATCACGTTGAACACTTTTTCCATTCTGTCGTTTTATTCCACAGTCATGTCAGGTTATTGCTCACGCTCTACCAGCACTGGGAGAGAAACAAGCTACAAAAATAGAGTTTACCGGTGATTGTGACACCTTACTTCACACAATCCACTGCCAGGATATGGCTACTGCCAATCAGCTAGGTAATAAACAACATGAACTGAAAGGAACTGAATTGGCAGAACTCTGCTGGATGCAGTTAATCGATACAAGTCCCATTTTGCCTTGTTCATTCAGTTTGCGAGGCGCTAGGAAAAAAAAAAAAAAGCTTGGAGTCAATTGTTTTTTTACGAGGAATGTTGGCGAGATGTACGGTGTCTGTGACTAAATGGAAACAAAAGGGTAATGGCCATGATTATGTTCGCTGGAGGCTTCCAGAGAGAGCGTCATGGGAACCCTTTCAGCCTTCCCATAGATCGTTCAGGTAAACCTGAATAAAATGGGAATGCAGGAAGGGGGGTGGCGTGGGGGTGGGTCGTGAAATCATGCTGACCGGAGTACTGGCTAGGTGTCTGTTAATCACGACTGCAAGAAAACATTTATATATAAAATTGATTGTTTATGGTAATATATTGTGGTGCCAACGGACAGATCCAATTTTTCAGTCAGAGATGTATTTTTTTTTAACGGGAGTGAAAAGAAGAGGGTCCGGATTGGTGGTGTAAGGGGGAATTATTGCTGATATGTTGCTAGCTGAAGAAGTGGAAGGATTTTTTTAAAATTGGAAACATTTAAAACTACTCCGCTCGATTGAAGAGTTTTTATTTTATTTTATTTATTTTTTTACTTTTTTTACAGTAGTTGAAAAAATCTGCAGGAAATGTGTAGTCAAATAAGCGATTAAAAGAAAGAGGGATTCCCAAATTATACGGACTGAACACAAGTCATAGAACAGAGAGAGTTGTAATTGGCCAATACAGCGAACTGATTACCATCATCTGAAAGGACATTACTAACTAGATTAATCATCGTGCGTGCGTGATTTGTCATGATTCGTTTCATAAAACACACATGCATATTGAATAGTGCTCACAGACATTCTCAACTGTCCACCTATTGCTGGGAAATGGAAGACGTGCTGTCGTTTGTTTGACAGAAACTTCAAACTAGAGTGTCCCTCAGTCACAGAAATAATCTCTTCCAGGATCATAGCACACGCTGTCGTCATTATGAAGATATGTTGCAGGTTCTTCTGTATTGAATGCGACCCATTGGATGGAAGCAGACTGTGGTAGATTATTGAGTTGCTTGCAGAGAAAGACATCCCCTGTTCTGAAACATCTGTCATCCAGTGACAAAAGGGTTGATTTATGTAACCCGAAAACGCTTATCTGTTATGTCATTATCTGAATAATACCATATGCAGTACTATATGTAACAGTATAGTACAGTCTGCGATGAAAACGTGATAGCAGGGCGGTGCAGATATGATGGAGAACAAGCCAGCGCATGTTGGCATTGCATGTCTGTATTGTATTTGATCCATGGTTTCTAACTTCTTTTTGTGTAGTATGCTGGTAGTGTGACCCATATAAACTGTGAGTAATTTATTCTGTGTCGAAGAATAAGATCCGTTTTTGGTATTTGTGGCCTGTCAAAAATTATTTTGTTTATCGTGAGAATTGATGGTACTCAAATGCTTGGACTTTTTGTTTCCGCTTTTAACTTCCATGGTATCCTGTTATCATGTTTTCATGTTATCATCCTCGTTTGAATTATTCTTTAGCTTAGACAGAACTCTCCTCTAGGTTTTACTAATACCCGCAAATACCTGGGAATAATGACCGCACAAGCGCAAACGTATGTATCCAAAACTTTATGGGGTCTAGCGGAAAACAAAGACTTCACTCATCAGGAAAAGTGACTGGGCGTCCTTCCTGTTCCT
>JADBJO010000453.1:0-5000 GCA_016801955.1 Conus betulinus
TCTCTGTATCTCCCTGTCTCTTTCTGTCTGTATGCGATCTCTCGTTTCGCCTCTGTCTCGTCTCTGTTTCTCTCTCGTATTGTTTCGTTCTTTCTCCCTCTCTCCTCTATTGTTCCCCCTCGCTCTCGTATTGTTTCGCTCACCCTCTCTCTTCCTCCTCTCTCGCTCTCTCTCTTTCTCTCTAAGCATAAAATGTGAGCATACATCTGTGGGGCGCCTACACGCGACCGTGGGCAAACACCCCCTCCTCCCCTCCCCTCCCCCCCCCCCCCCCCACCCCACACACCACACGATGCGTGACAAAATATCAAAAGAACGGATAGAGGAAGGGGTCTAAAAGGAACTCCCTTTTCTTTTTTTTTTTTTTCTTTTAGGCAATATGATGTTTACTCACAAAGTTTTCAACTGGCGCTGTCAGTCATTTTGGGACTACTGTTTTTTTAGATGAGTGAATGCAGGGTGAGGAGCACTCAGAGTGTTATATTAAACAAGGTGTTGTGATTTGCCTGGAAATTGTCAGTCCTTGGTTTTCTTGAGGAAAGGTTAATAAAACTGAAAAATTTAAACTGTCACTACCTAGTGGGTTAGCTGCTTTTTTCATCACACACACACACACACACACACACACACACACACAAATGTATGCGCGCGAAGAATATACACAGACTTCCTCGTAATTAGCTCTGGCATACAACAAGCCTGATCACGGTTCAACGGTCAAAGAACATAATCATCCTGTATATTTCTGGGTCACTTCATATTCATGCCCACGTCTGCCATTTCACCTCCCTCATTCTCCTCTTTCCCCTCTCACCTCTCCTCTCCTACAGCTCCTTATGTCTGGCGGGCAGCATCCTGAGAGATTCTGGGCACCTGTGATCAAGCTCTGCAGACCAGAACTTACGGTGTATGGCATGGCAGCAGAGGACGAAAGTGCGAGAGGGAGGAATCTGGGGGGAGTGTGATTTAGAGCTAGAGCAAGCCGCCAGATGATGAACGAGGGATTGAGGGAGAGCCTGGGGATGAGATGGAGAGATGGAGAGAGAGGAGGGGGGAGGGGAGAGAGAGAGAGGAGAGAGAGAGAGGAGGGAGAGAGAGGAGCGGGAGAGAGGGAGAGTTGAGACGAGGAGGAGGTCGGGGAGAGGAGAGCGATGAGGGGGAGAGAGAGAGAGAGGGGGAGGAGAGCTTGGAGAGAGAGTCGGGAGAGGGAGAGGGAGGGAGGGGGGAGAGGAGAGAGGAAGGAGTTCGGGCGGAGGAGCGAAGCGATGGAAGAGAGAGAGAAGAGGGAGGGGGAGAGGGAGGGAGACGAGAGGAGCGAGGAGAGAGGAGGAGAGAGAGGAGAGAGAGAGATGAGAGGACTGAGGAGCCAGGGTGACAGACAGAAACAGGACAGACAGACAGTAAAACACAAACACAGACACACACACACCACACACACACACACACAGGGATGCGGAGGGCGAAGAGAGAGAGAGTCAGGGGAGAGAGAGGGGCTTGGGGTGGTGGTGGGGTGGGGATGGAGAAGAGAGAGAGAAGGGGGAGCAGAGAAAGTAAGGGGAAGGGAGGAAGGGGGTGAGGGAGCGGGAGAGGAGAGAAGAGTGAGAGACAGAGAGACCAGGACAGACAGACAGACAGACAGACAGAGAGGGGGGTGGGGGGGGGGGGGGGGGGGCTCCAACACCTTGGATTTTCCCACACACTTACAACCTGTCAATAATTATGCGCCCAATACGAGCTCGGCTCGACCAGAATTTCGGACAGCTCGTGCAGCACTATGTGCAGTTCAAAAGGGTAGGTAGTGCAATAGGCAGGGGGTGGATAGGAGGAGAGCGGGTCCGCAGAGGGTGTGTGCCAATCAAAACACGTCCTGAAAGTGTGGACAAAGAAGACATGAAGCGCAGCGCATGATTAGAAAAAGATTTTTGCCCTGATCTCCTGCCACCATCTTGTTAGCACGGAAAATTTAATCGGATTAGCTAATTGGAAACAGCAAACAGGTTGGTGAAGGGGCTATAAACAATTGTTTTAAAAACACCAGCATGCCCATGATGTCATAATGAGGCTACAGTTGTCTTTGGTTTCTTTCTTTTTTTTTTTTTTAAATAAAAAGAGCTGAACTGCATTTTGTTTTAAAAAAATATGCTTACTTGGCTCTTCAGTGTGCTTCTTCCCACCTGTTACAAAAAAAAAAAAAAGATGCAAAGCATATAAACACACTCCCAGTTATCCTGAATACGCGTGAGATATTACATAAGGATGAAAAACCCGTATTGGGCTGGTGTAACCGTTAATAATGGCTATTCTGGCAAAACATCCCCCATCATCTGTGTCCTATAATGAACATACTTACAATTTTTCAGAAAGATCGGCCAAGTACTTTCTGAGATTTCCCATAAAGAAAAAAACCATTACGGGCCGTTAGTAACGGCTATAACGGTAAAGTTAAAACATTGGGCATCATCCGTGACCCATAATGAACTTACCTACAAATTTTCAGAAAGATCGGCCTCATACTTTGTAAGATATTCCATAAAAAAAGAAGAAACCACCATTAAGGGCCATTATAGCTGTTAGTAACGGCCATAACAATAAACTAAATCATCGGGCATCATTCGGTACCCATAATGAGTATACCTCAAATCTTCAGAAAGATCAGCCAAATACTTTGTGAGGCATTCCATAAAAGAGAAAAACCGTTATGGGCCATTATAGCCGTTAGTAACTGCTATAACGGTAAATAAAACATTGGGCATCATCCATGAGCCATAATGAGCGTACCTGCTAATTTTCACAAAGATCGGCCAAGTACTTTCTGCGATATTCCATGAAGAAGAAAAACCGTCACAGGCCGTTACAGTAACGGCTATAACGGTAAACTGAAACATCGTGCATTATTTGTGACCCATAATGAACATATCTGCTAATTTTCACAAAGATCGGCCAAGGACTTTCTGAGATATTCCATAAAGAAGAAAAACCGTTACAGGCCGTCATAGCCGTTAGTAACGGCTATAACGGTAAAATAACACATCGGGCATCGTCTTTGGCTCATAATGAACATACCTACAAATTTTCAGAAAGATCGACCCCGTAGTTTTGTCTGGAGCGAGTGGAACACATTTTGACCACGGACGGACAAACACACACACACACACACACACACACACACACACACACACACACACACACACACACACACACACACACGCACACACACGCACACACACACAGAGCATTTCTTCATTGCCATTCTAAAGTACTCCCTGTTCTATAAGACTGGGAGTACAAAAATGCACTTTCGTTTCTTTGGTACTTTTTTGTTAAAGAAATGGGGGTGAAGATGGAGGTGGGACGGAGTGCAATTTTGTTTTACTTTTAGTGGTTCATTCCCTGTTTTCTTTTCTTTTTTTTTTTTTTCAAGAATTACACTTGACTGAAGTATGAAACATGCAGATTATTGCTGGAGGATGGCAATACTAGTACTACATTCGAAAGCAGATTTCAGCATCCAGTTGATGTATGGCAGAAGCAGTAGTTGTCATAATTCAGTGGTCCTGGGTTTAATCCCCAGTCCAGGAAAACAGTCAGTTTTGGAATGTGCTTTATATTCAGACTCTTTGTGGATTTTAGCTGTGTGAACGAAAACATTAGAAACAAACAAACAACAAAACAAAACAAATCAATACAAAAAAAAAACAGAACAAAACAAAACAAAAAGAAAAAAAAAGGAAAAAAAAAAAAATGGATGAAGGGGAGGAAAAGGGAGCAACAAAGCATCTTGCATACATGTCAAATCTCATTCCATCCTTTTTAGACGTGTTGACCCCAAGGGAAAAAGGGCTCCCTGAAACAAATCCATTCCCCCAAATATACACACAGGTGTCGTGCTTAGACATCATCCCAGAAAACAGAATGTGGCTACTTTAGTTAAGGCTTGGATCTACAGTGATTACACACCCAAAAACTCATTGATGGTGAAACCTAGAATTTTAGTTGAGGAAGAAGAAGAAAGAAGAGAAGAAGAAGAAGAAGAAGAAGAAGAAGAAGAAGAAAAGAAAGAAGAACGAAGAAGAAAGAAAAAAAAGAAGAAGAAAGAAGAGAAGAAGAAGAGGAAGAAGAAGAAAAAGGAAGGGGGAGGAGAAAAGAGAAGAAGAAGAAGAAGGAAGAAAGAAGAGAGAAGAAGAAGAAGAAGAAGAAGAAGAAGAAAAAGAAGAAGAAGAAAGAAGAAGAAGAAGGAGGAAGAAAGGAAAGGGAGAGGAGGAGGAGGAGGAGAGGAGGAGAAGAGAAGAGAAGAAGAAGAAGAAGAAGAAGAAGAAGAAGAAGAACGAAGAAGAAAAGAAGAAGAAGAAGAAGAAGATGATGATGATGATGATGATGATGATGATGATGATGATGATGATGATGATGATGATGATGATGATGACAAGGATGATGACTGTGAACAAGAAGAAGAAGAAGAAGAAGAAGAAGAAGAAAGAAGAAGAGAAGAAGAAACGGAGGAGGAGGAGGAGGAGGAGGAGGAGAAGAAGAAGAAGAAGAAGAAGAAGAAGAAGAGCGTTAAGAGAAGAAACAGAGAGACGAAATACAGATCCAGTGAGATCATCAGCTTTGGCAATGTTCTGTGCCTGATATGAGTTGAAAACAGAACATACTGTGATACTGGAATCCTCTCTGTTTTTTTTTTTTTTTTTTTTGTCTTTTTGATAAAAAAAAATATTAAGCTTCCTTGCCCCGCATTGGTGAAAAGTTGTACACAACAAAATGATAGGACAGTTTAAAACCCAACCTCTTGTAGCAATGGAAATGATCTCGTTCTTTCAAAAACTGTTATTATGTCATGTGTCTGGCTTTTTTTTTCGGTTTTGTACTTTATTTATCAACCTTTCTATTTTATGTTTATTTGACAGAGTGTATTTTGTGCTTCATCGTCAGAGTGTAATTAAAACGAATGTGTGAATAAATGTTGCTGTATGTTGTATGAAATCATTTGTCCAGTTGCT
>JADBJO010000453.1:10000-32500 GCA_016801955.1 Conus betulinus
TGTTATTGTTGTTGTGTTGTTGTTGTTTTGTCGATGTTGATATTGTTGTAATTCTTATAACTCTCACTAGTATCACTACCATGATGATGATGATGATGATGATGATGATGATGATGATGATGCTGATGATGATGATGATCATCATCATCATCATTATTATCATTATTATTATTATCATTATTATTGTCATTATCATCATCATCATTTTTATTATGATCATTTTCATTACTGTTACCGTTACTGTTAATTTCATTACTATCATTATTATTATCATTATCATTATTATCACTAGTATTATTACTAGTATTGTCCCTACAATCATCATTATTACTATCATCAATACTATTTCTGAGTCTGTCTGTCTGTGCTTTTTATTTCGTGCCTGCGAAAACACAATTACCATTTTCCACAACGTCGCTCCCCCCTCCCCCTCTCCTTCCTTCTATTCCCTTCCCCACCTAGCCCATTCTCCCCTCTCACTGTCACAGGGTTTCTCATCAATCATCATGACAACTCCTTTATTGTGTGTCAATCACAAGCTTCTTCATTTATTCATTAATCTTTTTAAGAAGCGCTTTTGAATAAAAGACAAAACGATAAAAAAGGAAAAGAAAGAAAGAAAGCAAGAAAGAAAGAAAGAAAGAAAGAGAGAGAGAGAGAGAGAGAGAGAGAGAGAGAGAGAGAGAGAGAGAGAGAGAGAGAGAGAGAGAGAGAATCCTAATTGACAGAACATTTGGAGCAAATCAAGCAAAATGGATGGCTTTCAGACTGACTATGCAAGCCTGCAAAATTCATCACACTTTGCCTAATGTCGATGAAAGGAAAACTTCCCGCATGCGAACTACACAGCAGGGTGATATCGGTGGACCGTGAAATGTCTCTATCTCCCTTCCTCCCATCTTCTTCACCCCCCCCCCCCTTCCCCGACCGACAAACTCTTCCCCCAACACCCCCCCCCCCCCCATCCCCCTCCTCCCTCCCTCCTCCTCCACGCCTTCCACAATAGATATACTGACAATTGAAGAATTCTCCTTCTCTACCCCTCTCTCCTTCGGTTTCTTTTTCCCTGTCTTTTCCTACTTACTCTTTTTTGTGTGTTTGTTTTGTTTTCGTTTTAGTTTGGAGAGAGAGAGAGAGAGAGAGAGAGAGAGAGAGAGGAGAGAGAGAGAGAGAGAGAGAGAGAGAGAGAGAGAGAGAGAGAGAGAGTGTGTGTGTGTGTGTGCGCGCGCGCGCGCGCGTGTGTGTGTGTGTGTGTGTGTGTGTGTGTGTGTGTGTGTGTGTGTGTGTGTGTGTTCAACTATTCTTGCTTTTCTTTTCGTTCCTTGCTCCTTTTTTCCGTAATTTTGAATTAGTTTATTGTTGTGTCTGTCTGTCTGTCTGACATCAATAGCTTTAAAAGCAGGACATTCCGGAAGCTAATGCTGGTAGTGACAATGACCTTGTCCTGATCAACTTTACAGTACGTTACGTTAGAAGAGAGAGAGAGAGAGAGAGAGAGAGAGAGAGAGAGAGAGAGAGAGAGAGAGAGAGAGAGAGAGATTGTGTGTGAGAGAGAGTGTATGTGTGTGTGTGTGTGTGTGTGTGTGAGAGAGAGAGAGAGAGAGAGAGAGAGAGAGAGAGAGAGAGAGAGAGAGAGAGAGAGAGAGAGAGAGAGAGAGGGAGGGTCGACTACCTCACAGCTACTTCACGCACCCAGTTTGATCCAGCTCGCTTCACAACAACTGACTCAGGCTGCGTATGTGTGTCTGTGACCTCACCCCTCGTTCCCTCCTTATCCCCTTCCACTCCTCCCAATCACCATCATCCCCTTCACCTCAACCTACCCCGTACATTCCCTACATCGTTTTTAAATCCCAGAAATGCCCTCAAATCCACCCCACCTCTCTCCTGTCCTCCAACATGTCCATCCAAAAGCTGAGTTCCCATGCTCTTCTTCCTTTCAATCACAAGGAAATGTCTATAGATACATAATTGTTAAAACTACAAAAAAAGAGAGAATAAACACAGAGACACATTTGAACTCATATATTCTATACCGCTTGAAATCCACCTAATCTTTGACACAAACATGATAAAATATTGTCTCCGGAGAAGAAGTCAGAAGTCGCTAGAAGTCAGAAAAGGATTTTTTTTTCTCAATCATTTGTAGCTGATTTCCCCTCCACCCCCCCCCCCACCTCCCCTCCTCCATGCACCCAGAATAGTAACGTCCTTTTGATTGTTAGGCAGAGCCATCGATATTTTCGCTTCATGAAAATGTGCCAGTTTGTCCCCTTTCCTCCTTCACGCCTCTCCTTCACAATCTTCCCCACCCCCATCGCCACCCCATCACCGTACCACCTCCCCGAGTCTTCTCTCCCCCTCCCCCCCCCCCCCCCTCTTTTCTTTGTTGACTCATTCATCCACCCTGACCACATCTGCTACAAATCCCCCCCCCCCCCTCCCCCCCCCCCCCCCCCCCCCCCCCCCAGCCCCCCCCCCCCCCACCCCCCCCCCCCCCCCCCAACACCGCCCCCCCCCACCCTTCCCCAAACCCCCACCACATCTGCGGGGAGGAGAAAATGAGGAGTTCATTTGCTGCCAGCAGAAGGCGCAGTCCACCAGACACCACTAGAGAAGTCTGATGTTTCAGCCGTACCCAAACATCCTCATGGACTAGCTGACCATGCAATTACTGACCCACTGGCCAGTCCTCCCTCCACTACCTGTCCTTTCCCACTGACCCCTCCCCCTACAAAACATCCTTTATTCTATCCCTCGCGCACGCGCTTGCGCGCGCGCACACACACACAAACGCACGCACGCACAAATGCATGCGCGTGCGCGCGCGCACATACACACACACACACACATGCACACACATACACACACACACTCACACAAGCACACACACACACACACACACACACACACACACACACACACACACACACACACACACACACACACACATATGAACTCACGCATGCACGCGTGCATGGGCGCGCACACATACACGCACGCGCACACACAAACTCACTCACGCATGCGCGCACGCACGCACGTACACGCACGTATTAAACACACCAAAATACGCGCGCACACACACACACACAAGCGCACACACATGCGCGCGTGCGTACTCACGCACATACACATACACATACGGACGCGCGTGCCCGCGCGCACACACACAAAAGTACGCACTTACATAAATACACAAATACACGCATCTCAATACGAACACACTCATACCCTCACATACACTCAAACTTGCACACTCACACACAGACTTACACACACACACACACACACACACACACACACACACACACACACACACACACACACACACACACACACACACACACTCATACTCGAGCACTCGTACACACATGCATTCACTCTCATAAACACACGCATGCACGCACACATACGCGCGCACGCACATACACATCCACGCCATTCAGGATACGCTTCGGTGCTCGCACCCCGATCCGTCGGTGCGCAACAGCAGGGGCCCAGAAATCCACCAGTCGGACATCGACACAAGTTGGAGCAAGCTATAGACAAAAAGTATTTCGGAAGGATGTGTTCCATCAAACGGATGATGTAAGTGTGCTGCTGTGTGAATCAGACGACGACCTTCAAGAATATTCCTGCGATCCGTGTTCGGAAGACGATCGCTTTTTCTGGTTTAACAACCAGGAAGAAAGACACATGTCATAAGAGGAATGTCTTAAATTGTCCTGCATTTGGAAAGGAAGACGCATCGGCAACACGAAGCAGCAGAGACCCAAGCATGTGCTGCTGCGGCTGCACGCTGTCCACGGACTGATCCAGTTTTACCTGGGGGGTGACCGTCGTCTACAGAACTGACAGTGAACACCAGTGACATTTTCTCGTTCATGATTTCATCACGTAAAGTGAAAAAAAACAGGATATTGCTGTGGTTTCCATGTTAATAAAATCGAAATTGAGTCGCGTTTTGTTGTTTGTACATCCCGCCGATTTGCTTAAAGGGCTTTTACAGCCTAACAGCATTAAACTTCGTTCATTCGTTCGTTTGTCCAAACATCAAAGCAATAAGCCTATAGAGGAGATAATTTCTACTACTAACACACAACACACACACACACACACACACACACACACACACACACACTGAGAGCCATATATACCGGAATTCAGAAACACCAATTCTCTGTGTGACTACATGTATATCCAATACATGGTAGTCAAGGGTCATTAAAGTATGGAACTGGCTGACATATTACTCGTAAGAGTCGAACAGCTTATGGGTGTATATGGATTGGGGAAGGGGAGAAGAGGGAGGAAGGGGGGGGGGGGGGGGGGGGGGATGAAAAGCCTTGCTCTACGTGCAAATTAGACGCCGAACCATACTGATATGGAATATGCCTTGAATAAGATTTTAACGTTTCAAAAAATTCGCGAATTGGTTCTAAAAAAAAAAACAAACAAACAAAACCTGTTAGGGGGGAGGGAGGCATCGAGGAGAGGGTGGGGCGGTGGAAGAATAAAAAAAATATCTTCCAAGTGGATGAGATTTAATAAGAGTAACAGCCAACATTGCCAGGCTCCAGCCGTTCTCATAACTGGGATAAAAAACACTTGACAAAGTCAACGGAAGCTTGAAGGACTTCATCTTATCATGAAGAGGCTGAAAGTGATTTTTTGTACTAGTACAGTCAAATAAAAAATGAGGGATATCGAGAGTCTGACCACATGCACAAGCAGGTGCCGGTTTTAAATACCTACCTAACCAACAACCATTAACCCGCAGCCTATGTACAAGGTTACGATTTGGGATTGGCCCTGGAGGATCACAGCATTTGCTTGTTGGTTTCGTCATATCCCATCTGTGCTTCCGAGCTGAATCTTCCAGATATTGTATCTGTCTTATGTTCCAGATTGAACTTGTCAGAATGTGGATAGCTTCAGATGAAGAAAGAAGGATATCACAATTCAAAACATCAGATTTATTTCTTGCAGCTTCCTTAGCATAAAAGTCAGCTAAATCATTGCCACGTAAACTAGAGTGCCCTGGAACCCATAACAGAGTTACATCGATACCCGGGGGTTTAACTGATGAATGAGAAATAAGATCTCACACACCAAGTCTGAACGACTAGATTTTGATTGACAATGTAAAGCCGTAAGCGCTGATTTTGAGTCCGATAGTATAAGTATTTGTCTATGTATAACGGGCATGTCAAGTATAAAATCTAGTGCTTTCAAAATAGCAAATAACTCTGCTGTAAATATAGAACATCCTTTCGTAATATGGAATTTCTTTCTGATGCTAAGCGCTGGTATTACAAAGGAAGCCCCAACATCGGAGAATCTAAAACAGAACCATCCGTGAAAATGTGTAGATGGGAATCGTATTCCTGTCTATCAAGTCTTTGGCATAGGATGATAGTAACAGAGGATTATCTTTTTTTATTTAAATCTCCGTAAGAGTAGATTATTTCAGCCTGCTCTGACAACCACGAAGGGTATGAACAACATGGAACCTGGGCAATACCATCAAGAGACAGGTTGCAGTTCTGAAACAATGGGGAAACATAATCACCTAGGGACATGTATACCGATTTGTTACGGATCTCTCTTGAAATATACGTGCTGCCATCCAGTTCAGTCATTACTGAATTTGGGATGGTTCTAGCCCTCACTGTAAAATTACAGGCGCAACTTAGCTGTGTGTTCATTTAAGGGTAACACACCAGCCTCCTTGTACGTCAAATCAATTGAAGCCCATCGGGGAAGTCCTAATGCAATTTTAAAGGCTAACGAGTCAATACTGGTAAGCTTGTGTAAATCTGTCTTTCCAGCTGTAAAAAAAAACTTCTTGGCCATATGACAGAATTGAACGAACTAACCCTGAGGCGACATAGACGAGATTAGATCCCCAGTTAATCAGAGGTATGGCAGAAAGAACACGTAATAAACCAATTTTTTTTCCTAGCCTTTTCTACAAGGAAATTTATATGTTTACTCCAAAAAGTTTATAGTGGAAGATTACTCCGAGAAACTTAACTTGTTTGCTTGGGTATATCAAATTATTATCAACCCTTATAGAGATAGCTTCTCTGCCTTCAAACGCATTGTTTTTTCTTTGTAAAGACAACAAAGACAGTTTTGTGAGCAGATAAACCAAACCCATTTGATTTCATGTAATGAAAAATATTGTCAACTATTTCCTGATACTGTTCAATGATTTTCTTTTCTTTGGTTTGTTGTTTTGGAAAAATTGCAGTTTACATTTCTCCACAGAGCAATATCATCTGCATATAGAGCTAATGTGGCACCTTTTGTATTAACCTGTTTAATATCGTAAAGCATTAGCGAGAAAAGTGTTGGAGCGATTACACTTCCTTGGGGAACACCCATGTTAATAGTCTTAGAAGTTGATAAAGCTCCATGTAGATTGACTTGGATAGTTTCTGTCCGATAAGAAAGCTTTTAGAAATTGGAAAAAAAAACGACCTCGTATTCCTACTTCATGTGCTTTGAACAACAATTTAGAATGCCATACTGAATCGTAGGCTCTATGAACATCAAAGAACGTTGCAAGGGTCGAATAACGCTTGGCAAGAGCTTTTTTTCACATTTGAGGATAAGTGGACAATGTGGTCTGTGACTCCTCTACCTTTCCTAAAACCAGCCTGGAATAAAGGCAAGACTCCATTTTTTTTCAAGGAAAAACACACACACACACACACACACACACACACACACACACACACACACACACACACACACACACACACACACACACACACACACACACACACACACACACACACACACACACACACACACACAACATACACACACACACACTTGTCGCTGCCCGCACGGTTCGTTTGCTAAGTAGTCTGGCATATCACATGGCGCGTTGATGAGCAGTCCCTAATCCTTCTCGTCCTTTCCTCCACGCTCCTCTCTTCTGATACCGCTGAAGTGGGAATTAATAATGAAAACTGAAAATGGACATCAATCATGTGCTTTTTTTCCCAGTCGGTCTTCTGTTTCCTTTCATCTTTTCTTTGTCTTCTTTGTTTGGTTCTGTCACCTCTTTGTATTTTTGGGATATCAAATTTAGAAACAAGCAACAAAAAACAACAACAACAACAACAACAACAAAAACCTACTCATCAATTTTTTTTCTTAATTGGAAGGGGAACGTTTTTGTTTAAAAAAAAAAAACTTCCAAAATGTTTCTTCCATTATTTTCTTTAGCAAAACTGACAGTCAACATTTCTTTTCATTGTAATGCTGATTGATGAGGAAGTGGATAATGTGAAGATGATGATATGGATTTTCATTTTTTTCGTTCTGGTCCCAGACTGCATGACAGGACTGTACTCTACGTTTATTTTAATCATATGTTCTGACGTCAACCAGCCTCGAGAAATACAGATACCTGCAGTCTTGGTCCGGAAATTTGAGCAACACTCTCAGAGACGCATCTGTTAAGTTAATAGAACTCAACAGTATGGTCCTTAACTTCCCAGCTAAACCCATAACAAACTCAACACTAGGGAGAAGCCAGCTGAAGCAGAAAATCCGACAAATAGAATTGCTCTGATGAGAATTCAACCCACATGCTCCCAGCCAAGAACCCAGGACGCTCAACACAGTGGCTGGTGTTCAACAGTTTTTTTTAAAAACATCTTTTAATCTTTTGTTAATGCACAGTTACGTCAATACTGATGGTGATTCCGTTACTGATCATCAAAGTCGTACATCCGGTCTTTTAACAATCTTGGGGGATTCTTAATCATTGTCTTCCAGCATATAATTATTTGCCATCTGCAACTCAAAGAGTCGTGATGATTCTTTCTCCAATGCTGAACGTGGTGACATGAACATCAAGTGCATCAATGCACCAATCATGGTTTAAAATTGAAAACTACGTCGTGCTGCTGTGTTGCTACAGACAGATAGACAAATAGGCACACACGCGCGCGTGCACACACACACACACACACACACACACACACACACACACACACACACACACACACACACGCACGCACACACACACACGCGCGCGCGCGCGCGCGCGCGCGCGCACAGGATGACATTCGCCATCTTGAGCGTGTCCAACAAGTCGCCATCTTCAGATTAAGAACTGGACACTGTCAGCTGCTCTCCAACCTCTACCACCTGAATATATCACACACTGATGAGTGCCCATGTGGTACTGGCCCACAAAACCCAGCCCACGTACTTCAGTCCTGTCCCACTTTCGACAGCCTGCGGCGTGAGTTTTGGCCCGGCGCAGTGGAACTCCAAGCTGAGGGACGGCAGACTCACTCCGACGGACCGCTGACTTTGCCAAAGCTACCGGACTTTTGTATCTGACCAGCATGACCAGGGGACGTAGAAAGAGAAGAACAATATCCTAAAAGCTTCTTTTCTGTTTCTGTGATGAAAGTGCGTGCCTGCATGAGAGAGAGAGAGAGAGAGAGAGAGAGAGAGAGAGAGAGAGAGAGAATGAACGAGAGACAGAGGCAGAGAAACAGAGAGACAGAGAGAGAGACAGAGAGAGAGAGAGAGAGAGAGACATAGAGAGAGACAGAGACAAAGAGACAGACAGAGAGACAGACAGGCAGACAGAAAGACAGATAGAGAAACAAAGACAAAGATCACATCAGTTCCTGCCTCCAGCATTTTCGTCTGTCTGGCTGTCTGTCTCTTTTTCTCGCTGTCTCTGTCTCTGTTTTCATCTCTCTCTCTCTCTCTCTCTCTCTCTCTCTCTCTCTCTCTCTCTCTCTCTCTCTCTCTCTCTCTCTCTCTGTGTGTGTGTGTGTGTGTGTGTGTGTGTGTGTCTTCGTCTGCCCCCCCCCTCTCTCTCTTCTCTCTCTCTCTGTCTTCATCTCTCTCTTCTCTCTTCCTCTCTCTCTCTCTCTCTCTCTCTCTCTCTCTCTCTCTCTCTCTCTCTCTCTCTCTCTCTTTATCTCTCTCTCATGATTTCCCCGTTCTCCTTGACAGTAAATACATCATAGTTATTTGGCTCAGTCGTAATCTCTGTGCGTCTGACATGTGCTTGTCAGACCCTAAGTCTTTCATCCTGTGTGCTTACTTTCCACGTACACTCTCGCTCTGTCTCTCTCAGTCTGCTGTATCTGTCTCTGTCGGGCTGTCTCTCTCTATCTCTGTCTGTCTCTCTCTCTCTCTCTCTCTCTCTCTCCCTCTGTGCGCGCGCGCGCGCGCGTGTGTACGTGTGTGTGTGTGTGTGTGTGTGTGTGTGTGTGTGTGTGTGTGTGTGTGCGTGCGTGCGTGCGTGCGTGCGTGCGTGTGTGTGTGTGTGTGTGTGTGTGTGTGTGTGTGTGTGTGTGTGTGTGTGTGTGTGTTGTTTTGAGTGTGAGAGAGTGTGTGTGCCTATTTGTCTGTCTGTCTGTTTGTCTCTCTTCTCTCTCTCTCTCTCTCTCTCTCTCTCTCCCTCCCTCTCTCTCTCTCTCTCTCTCTCTCTCTCTCTCTCTCCCTCTGTGTGTGTGTGTGTGTGTGTGTGTGTGTGTGTGTGTGTGTGTGTGTGTGTGCGTGCGTGCGTGTAAAATAGCCCCATCCAACTTTGCTTACAGCGTGTCTGCCTGATGATGCATGATAAACAAGTTGACATCATCTAGCCAAGGCTCTGCCGACGAGTCGCAGGAATTCTCCGTCAAAATCTGTCAGTCTGAAGGCTGGCTGTCTGGAGATAAGCAGCTGAAGCGATCTTTGGAGACAGACGTGTATGAGCAGGGTATGCCAGCTTAACTCCAGGGAAACCTAACTGACTGAGGGCAGGGGCACTTGACTTTGTCCACGTGGACTTTGGGCTAGGAAGGGGGAGGGGATGGCAAGGATGAGTGTGTGAATGGGCGGGAGTCTTATGGAGGAAGAAACTGGGGAGGGGGCAGCAATTCCTTTTCTGAGGTCCACAACTGTCAAAATCTTGTTGAGGTGCTAAGAGAGGGAGGGGGTGAGGTGGGGGTCAGATTGACGTGGGGATGATTTCTCAACGAGAAATGAGTATTCGCTGTGCAAATGGTCACTAAGCAAGGAGAATAGGGGATGGTGAAGGCAGAGGTGAGGTGCAAAGGATGAGAAGGAGTCAGAGTAATTTGGAGGAGGAGGGGGAGGGGGGGGGGGGGGGGTGTTGCTTTGCACAATCCACACCTTGGGAAGCGTTTCAAAGATTTTTTTTTTTTTCTGGAATAGGGCCACCTTGGACAGAACTGTTCCTGCGTGCCTGGAGGGAGATTTCCGTGACCTGACCACCCGTCCATGCGTGAATCATGTCACTGGTCTCAAGGAAGAGCGTCAGAGGGCCTCTCTGCCCGCTAAGGAATCATGCTGTCATTAGCACTGTTAATTATGGCAGCTCAGAAAAGCGTAAGGTGGCCCTGTAGAATCAATTTTCAGGAGCCTGCAGTTAATAACGATGTCTGAATGCTGTTGGGTAACTCACAGACATCGTCGGTAAGGCTGTACCTCAGGAAGTGCGTTTCTGCATGACCAATATTTTACATCAATGTACAAGACACCTGTACTTGCACGAAACAAACACACATGCATGCGCACACTGCTATGTCTGCACATCAGTAAATGACAGGCGATAAAGTTTATTTGCCTGGTGGTGAGGGACGTGAGTAGAAAACAGCAAATAGAACAGTTTGAGAGACAGACAGACAGACAGACAGACAGACATAATTCATGGCGCCAGACGTACAAGGAAGTAAGACCATCACAGTTTTCCAGGCGATGGTCACTGGTGGCACTGCATGACTTCCTTGACAAAAGACCTCAACCCATTCCTCAGCTCACACGTTCTGATCTGGCGACTGCTTTAACGTCTACCATAACAGTACTTGACGCATGATGTCCAGACGATTGCATAGTCAGGTTTAACGTCTCTACACACCACATGTCATGTTGTGACAGGCAGGATACCCTTCCAGGAGAATGGAGTATAAAGACAGGCCACAGACATGCGATTGTTCAATGAAATAGAAGAAGATCTGTTACAAACAACTTAGTAGCATGGGGTGAATATCTGCTACGAACTGATTTCAGAAATGGGATGAAGAGCGAGTCCGAATAATTCAGTAGGAGAGAATGAAGATGCGCCACAAAGAACTTAGTAAACTGCCACAGCGTACTAACATGGAACGAAGATCCAATAAATTGCCACAGGTAACAAAGTGGAACAAAGATCAACTGTGAACAATTCAGTAGAATGGAGTGAACATTCACCACAGTTCTCTAGTGAAATAGAATGAGGATCCACAACAAACAACTGAGTAGACTGGGATAAAGATAAGCCACGTACAAGACAGTGAAACAGAAATAAGCTGCCACAGACTTCAAAAAGGCATCAACAGAAACAAGCAGAAGGCGCTGTGAAGAAATGTAACATCGGGCGAAAGCAAGCAGTGCAGTGCTCATACATGATGCTACTGGACAGTGGTTCCACACTGCACCAAGAAATAAGTGCGAATTCAAGTTAAGACAGTCATTTTCCATGTTCACCCCACCTCATGTAATAGCGCACACAGGAAACACTAACCCCGGAGAGTGTGGGGTAGAGGACCTGTCTGATATCATGAGAATGAGAAACCTTTGAAGCAGGACAGTGAAACATGACTTTGTTCGTAATGTTGAATGGTCTGCATGAGAATAAGAAAGCACTTAACCAGGGTAATGAAATATGACTTTGTTCGTAATGTTGAATGGTCTGTATGAGAATAAGAAAGCACTTAACCAGGGTAATGAAATATGACTTTGTTCGTAATGTTGAATGATCTGCATGAGAATAAGAAAGCACTTAACCAGGGTAATGAAATATGACTTTGTTGTGTAATGTTGAATGGTCTGCATGAGAATAAGAAAGCACTTAACCAGGGTAATGAAATAGGACTTTGTTCGTAATGTTGAATGGTCTGCATGAGAATAAGAAAGCACTTAACCAGGGTAATGAAATATGACTTTGTTCGTAATGTTGAATGGTCTGCATGAGAATAAGAAAGCACTTAACCAGGGTAATGAAATAGGACTTTGTTCGTAATGTTGAATGGTCTGCATGAGAATAAGAAAGCACTTAACCAGGGTAATGAATATGACTTTGTTCGTAACGTTGAATGGTCTGCATGAGAATAAGAAAGCACTTAACCAGGGTAATGAAATATGACTTTGTTCGTAATGTTGAATGGTCTGCATGAGAATAAGAAAGCACTTAACCAGGGTAATGAAATATGACTTTGTTGTGTAATGTTGAATGATCTGCATGAGAATAAGAAAGCACTTAACCAGGGTAATGAAATATGACTTTGTTGTGTAATGTTGAATGGTCTGCATGAGAATAAGAAAGCACTTAAGCAGAGTAGTGAAATATGACTTTGTTCGTAATGTTGAATGGTCTGCATGAGAATAAGAAAGCACTTAACCAGGGTAATGAAATATGACTTTGTTGTGTAATGTTGAATGGTCTGCATGAGAATAAGAAAGCACTTAACCAGGGTAATGAAATATGACTTTGTTCGTAATGTTGAATGGTCTGCATGAGAATAAGAAAGCACTTAACCAGGGTAATGAAATATGACTTTGTTGTGTAATGTTGAACTGTCTGCATGAGAATAAGAAAGCACTTAACCAGGGTAATGAAATATGACTTTGTTGTGTAATGTTGAATGGTCTGCATGAGAATAAGAAAGCATTTAACCAGGGTAATGAAATATGACTTTGTTGTGTAATGTTGAATGGTCTGCATGAGAATAAGAAAGCACTTAACCAGGGTAATGAAATAGGACTTTGTTCGTAATGTTGAATGGTCTGCATGAGAATAAGTTAGCTTTTAAGCAGGGTAATGAAACATGACCTTGTTCGTAATGTTGAATGGCCTGCATGAGAATAAGAAAGCACTTAACCAGGGTAATGAAATATGACTTTGTTCGTAATGTTGAATGGTCTGCATGAGAATAAGTTAGCTTTTAAGCAGGGTAGTGAAACATGACTTTGTTCGTAATGTTGAATGGCCTGCAGGATTCGAACCTGTAACATCTAATGTAAGCTTGGTGGTCTACCATGAGCCAGCTGGTCCACTCTCCTACCTGCTCCACTTTCAGCCCTATACTCGCTTAACCCTTCCCACCCCCAAAAAAACAAAAACAAACAAAAAAAAACAAAACAAAACAAAACGAAACGAACAGGCAAACAAGCCCCCCTTTCCCACCCACCCATCCACATTCATACACACACACACACACACACACACACACACACACACACACACACACACACACACACACACACACACACACGCACGCACGCACGCACGCGCGCGCGCGCGCGCAGAGAGAGAGAGAGAGAGAGAGAGAGAGAGAGAGAGAGAGAGAGAGAGAGAGAGAGAGAGACATTGTCCTGGCTGACTCTCCGCTTCCAATGACCAATAACACGCTCATACGTGTTTGTTAGAGACCCACTTCATCCCCCCCCCCCCCCCCCCTTATTTTCTCCCTCCCACTTTTTCCAATTCCCACCATCCTGGTCTTACACCCATCTCCTGAAATCTTTTAAATCCTGCAAGCCCCGTCTTTCTCTCCCCCCCCCCCCCCCCCCACACACCTCCCCCACTATGTCTCCCCCATTTATCTTCCAGTTCCGAGTGATATGCCCATCGAATAGCAGAGTTCCAAAGCTGTCCATACTAATTGCTAAGAAGTGTACACACATCTATAATAGTAACAAATGAAAGGGGCAGAGTTGAACAACAAAGATCAACTGGAACTATCTACCTTCCAATTCAGCTTCTTTCCACGGAAAATCTACTTTATATTCGACACTTTATATTGATTAATAATATAGCTAAAAACTAAAGGTCATAAGAGCTTGTTTGTCCCCTCCCTCCCCCCCCCCCCCCCCCAAATCATGTATGGCCATTTGTTCGCCCCCACCCCCACCCCCACCCCTTCCTATACACACACACACACACACGGCCACCTACCATGCACTAAAACTAGTAACGTTCATTAAACCATAGGAATATTTACTCCATGAGTGTGTGTAAGTTTTTTTTTCCCTTTCGTACTTTCCCCTTCTCTTTCACGTTCTACCCCCCACTGCCACCCCACCACCCACCTTTCTCTGCCGCCCCCTCCCAACTGCATTTTTTTTTACACATTCATCCAACCTCCTCACTTCCTAAAATGTGAGGGGTGGAGCAGGGGGAGGCGGGGAGTACAGGTAGGGGTGGGGGGATAAGTTATCAAGTTAATTTGCTACTAGCCAACGGCGCAGTTTGCCACATTCTACTTGATAAGTCTGATGTTGTGTGTGTGGACAAAAACATCCACGTGGACCAGCTGGCCGTGCAATTAATGAGGATTGGCCAGTCCCCCCCTCCCCTCCCCTACTTCTCCTTTCCCCCCCTCATCCTCTCCCCCTCCAGACTCTCCTTCATCCCATCCCACACAGACACACACACACACACACACACACGCACGCACGCACGCACGCACACACACACACACACACACACACACACACACACACACACACACACACACACATTCTTCTCCCCATCTGCCTGCACGGTTCGTTTGCTAAGTGGGTCTGGCATATCACAGGGCCAGGTGATGAGCAGCCCATAATCCCTTCTCTTCTTTCCCTCCACGCCCCTCGCCTGTGATAGCCCTGGAGTCAGAATCAGTAATAAACACTGAACATGGACATCAATCATGGCCTTTCACCTAGTCGCTCTCCTCTTTCTCTTGTTCGCTGTTGGTCTTGTTTCTTGTTTCTCTCGCTGCTTCATAGTTTTGACATATCAAATTACAGGAAGAAATCTTCTCATCATTTTTTAAAATTCTAAATTGGAGGGGAAGTTTCATCCATAGAACAGAACTGCCATTAATGTCCTTTCATCGTTCGCTTTAACTGTTGTAATAGACAAGTAGCCTACTCTCCAACCCCTGCCTGCTCCCCTCTCACGTCTTATAGAAATCGCTTAATTCTGTTAACTTCCACGAGGTCGGTATAAATCTGTTGGCCTGTTTTCTTAGTGTCTTTTGTAGATTCTTATTTACCTGGGGCTACACAGATAAATGAGACAATCCATGAATGCTCAACCTGAACTCTCCACTGGGACAAATACACGATCCCTAAAGTTACAAAAATCACGTTGTGTAAGATTGTGGATATTGTCCCTAAACCAAAGGTTAAAAAAAGTTGTTGTTGTTTCCCACATTATGCATAACCCATTCTGCCCCCTGCCCCCCCCCCCCACCCCCCCCCCCCCCCCCCCCCCCCCCCCCCCCCCCCCCCCCCCCCCATCTCTCAGCCATTATGCACTCAAAAGAGCAACATCCACTGATTGGTCAGAAGAGGTAAAGGATTTTTACTCCATAGTCTGCCCCCCCACTGTCACCCCACCTGCCACCTTCCTGAGCATCCCACTCCCCATCCCCTTTATTTACCCATTTAGCCACCCTCCTTACTTCTTAGAAAAAAAAGGAGGGGGGGGGGGGGGGGGTGTGTTCAGGTGGAGGGAAGTGTTCAGGATAATTTGTTGCTAGCCAAAGGCGCAGTCCAGCAGATACTGCATGATAAGTCTGATGGTTGAGCGCTGGACAAACATCCCCCAGGACCTGCTGGCCATGCAATTAATGAAGACTAGCCAGTCCCCTCTCCCCTATTTCTCGTTTCCCCCTCCCCCGTTCGCCTCCAAACGCTACCTCACAGCCTCCCTTACACACACACACACACACACACACACGCTAACTGACTGACTGACTGACAGACCGAAACCACTTACTGTCAGATTAACATATTGTTGTACTGACATACAAAATAAAAACATAAGAAATCAACGAGAAATCAAAATAACAGAAATAACATCTGAATGACATAAAATCATAGAGGAAACTTAACAGGAAAACATCTAAATTTGTAAGTAAAATGATAAGATCAGAAATTGTAATTATAAAACAAATTAGATCTTAACTGTACTGAAAATAAAAATCTCTTTCTCTGTCTCTGTTTCTGTCACTCACACACACACACACACACACACACACACACACACACACACACACACACACACACACACACACACACACACACACACACACACACACACACACACACACACACACACACACACACACACACACATTCTTCTTCCGGCCTGCACGGTTCGTTTGCCAAGTGGTCTGGTGTATGGCATGACGCGGTGATGAGCAGCCCACGATCCTTCTTGTCTTTCCCTCCACGCTCCTCGCCTCTGGCATCCCTGGGGTGAGATTGAATAATAACAACTGAACATGGACATCAATCATGTGCCTTCTCCCAGTCCCTCTAGTGTTGTTTCTCTTGTTTACTTTTTGTCTTGTTTCTTGTCCCTCTTTCCTCTTTATACTTTTTCTAACACATCAAATTTACCAAAAAAAGAAAACCTACTTCTAAGTTTGTTTTCCAAAATTGTCTATAGACAAACAATAACCAATATCTTTATTTCATTGCTTTCTTTGTTTTTAATGTTTTATGGTTGATATAAAATTCTTGATCTGTTTTCCTTGCGTCTTCCATGGACTTTTACATATATCTGGGCTATGCAGATAAATGAGACAATCTGTGAATGCTAAACCTGAACTGCCGATGGTGACAAAATACACGATCCCTAAAATTACAAAAGTCACGTCGTTTTAGGGTTAAGATCTGGAGGCCCAAGTTATGTCATTGTTTGGTGTCATCTATTGTGCCTCTGGAAAAAGATAGTGAAACTGGCGAAGAAACTCTTTGAACTCTCTCTCTCTCTCTCTCTCTCACACACACACACACACACACACACACACACACACACACACACACACACACACACACACACACACACACACACACACACACACACACACACACACACACACACACACACACACACACACAAACAAACATGGTTGCAAGTTTTTCAATGCCCATTTTGAACTTTGTTTTCAACTTTTTTTTTTTTTTTTTTTTTTTTTTTTTTTTTTTTAGCAAATGAAGATGAAATTCGGGATCTATTTACAGACTAGTACCCCAGAATTCTAAAGTGTGCTGTAAGAACAACACACATTTGGTTGATGGTTTAAATGGGTTCATACCCTTTGTATATTTACTAAAATTTTTTAGTTTCGCATCGTACGGAAGCCACAAAACCCTGCACACCTCTTTGTCTCTCTGTCTGTCAACCTGGCTGTCTTACTCTTTTTTCTCTCCCTATATGTTTCTGTCCCTCCGTCCCTCCTCTCTCTTTCTCTCTGCCTCCCTGTCTCTGTCTGTCTGTCTGTCTGTCTGTCTGTCTGTCTGTCTGTCTGTCTGTCTGTCTGTCTGTCTCTCTCTCTCTCTCTCTCTCTCTCTCTCTCTCTCTCCTCTCTCTCTCTCTCTCTGTCTCTCTCCCAACCATGGGGAGTCATAGCAGCACCACCTTCAAGAACATTCCACAACGTTCCTCCAGGTCTGTTGGTAGTGTGCCAGGACTTGCGTCTCTGCAAATGTTTTTCCAGTTCCTCCTACAGTGTTGTCCATTGGTTGTTTTTTTTTTTTTCCCCCTCCGTCTTTTCTTCCGTCGGTGCTCCTTGAGGGTCCCTTCCAGCGTTGGTTTAGGCTTGAAGGGCACTGAGTCGTCTTAGCTTGCTCTACCTACATAGCTTTTCTTTATTTTCAGCTTTTTCTGTTTTTTTTTTTTTTCTTCTGTTTTTGTTTTCGACTGATGTCAGCAGACCTTTATGTAGTCTGATAAGCTGTTTAATAATATTTTTGCACATATACATTTGGTGGTGTGATCAGTGTATCTGATATGTCTATATCTATCTATCTATCTATCTATCTATCTATCTATCTATCTATCTATCTATCTATCTATCTATCTATCTATCTGTCTATCTATCCATCCATCTATCCACCCATCCACCCATCCATCCACCCATCCACCCATCCATCTATCTATCTATCTATCTATCTATCCATCGATCTGTGTAAACCTTGCGCTAACACCTCATTTTCATGGCTTAGATTCCTCTCTATCAGAGATCTGCTGTAAGTACCCAAGTCTCACAGGAGGATAGAACACTTTACGAAGGAGCCGGATTTTTTTTAATGTTTAATGGAGAAATTATCATCTTTCCATACAAGCTTTTATCTCGGTGGTGTTGAAGTTTTCTTTGCAGAGCTTACAGCAGGTATGTGTACTGTTGAATAGTTGTCAGTTTTCGGTCCACGGACAATTACAGTAACGATGACAGTGATTTTGTTGCTGGTCGTTGACGTGATATTTTCGGTGTTTTTATTTTCTTCTCAAAATCTTGTTGATGTTTCATTTAATGTCAACAGCCTTTGCGAATTCTTGACATGTTATCAATGTTAATGGCAAATCGAAGATTCGTGATGAGTCTTTTCTCCAGTGCTTAATAATCATGCCGACAGAATCCTCCATTTGCATGATTAAAGACTAAAAAAATTATGTCATGTTGCTGCTGTGTCGTTAGTTTGATATCTTCAAAAGGTCCTTTCTGTTTCCTTGATGGATTGGCATGCTCGCGCTTGATGAACACTCAGCGCGCGCTTGCGCGCACGAGAGAGAGAGAGAGAGAGAGAGAGAGAGAGAGAGAGAGAGAGAGAGAGAGAGAGAGAGAGAGAGAGAGAGAGATCGCACGCACCCCTCCTCTCTCTCTCTCTCTCTCTCTCTCTCTCTCTCATGATTCACTCCCTCTCTCTTACAGTCGATGCATCCTAATCATTTGGCCCACACGTATTGTCTATGCCCCTGACATGCGCTCGTTAGCCCATGATTCTATAACCCTCCTGTGTGCCTATTTTTGATGTTGTAAACGGCGCGCGCGCGCGCGCGCGCGCGTGCGCGCGTGTGTGTATGTATGTGTGTATGTGTCTGTATATGAGAGAGAGACAGAAAGAGAGAGACGACGAAGAGAGAGAGAGAGAGAGAGAGAGAGAGAGAGAGAGGCTCAAGACTCAAACGTTTTATTCATAAAGCCCATAGTCTCTTAGAATGAGGATAAATACTGCAATTCTTGTTGCAAACTGATATTGGTATCTTTATGTTATAAACATATTTCGCTAATTGGAGAGAGAGAGAGAGAGAGAGAGAGAGAGAGAGAGAGAGAGAGAGAGAGAGAGAGAGAGAGAGAGAGAGAGAGAGAGTTGAGATGATGAGAGGGTTGAAGGGGAGCAGTACAGAACCCACCCCCCCCCCCCCCCCCCCCCCCCACACACACACAGACACACAGACACACAGACACACACACACACACACACACACACACACACACACACACACACACACACACACATACACACACACCCTCTTTCACCGCCTCTGGAGGGTTTTTTCCTCCCATCCTGTGACAACTTTGACACCATTCTATGCGTGAATCATGTCACTGGTCCCAGGATAGAGAGTCAACGGCCTGCCTGTCTGTCCGCCAGACAATCGTGTTATCCTTAGTGCCGTCAATGATGTAAGCTCAGACAAGCTTAGTAGGGCACGGCAGAATTAATGATCAGGCGCCTGCAGTTAATAAAGAGTTCGGTAGTTGGTGTATGAGTCATGGATGCCGGACCCAGACTGGCCTCACTAGCCACCAGCCGACCCACACTCAGGGATCTTCCATCTGAGATTGAAAATCATGGTCATCTTCGAAATCGAAGGACGAACAACAGATGTCGGCAGTACGTCTCTACCTCAGGAAAAGTGTTTTCCACGGGACTAATAATATCCTTTTTCATGCGTAAGCATGACTGCCTGTACTTTATTGATTAACCAAGAGAGATATTATGCGAATACATCACCGCGAAATTTTTTTTTTTTTTTTCTCGTGAATTCATTGAATAGGGCAGACCGTGGAGTCTGGAGGAAATGAAGCATACTTCTCACCTTCCGCAATCTCCTCATGACTCCTGTCCAATTTTAATTGGTCTTTTTGTTCTGTTTTTGTTTGGTTTTTTCGCTAACCAAGAACTACCTTTTATGCAGCGCCGTACACTTGTCTTTAATTTGAATGCCGAGTTCTGTACGGATCTATTGTACAAGCTGAGCAAATTAATTTTCCCACTGTTTATCAACTTTGAGTTATATTCCTTCTTTAAGTAGGTTAAGTGTTATCGATCATAAAAAAATGTTGAATAAACCTTTAATTTGTTTTTAAGTTGCATGCACTCGCACAAACTTACGCATACATGCGCACACTGCCATGTCCGCACGTCCTCTCTCTCTCTCTCTCTCTCTCCTCTCTCTCTCCTCCTCTCTCTCCTTCCCTCCCGCTCTCTCATTCATTATTCTCCATGTCTAATCTCTCTCTCTCGTTTACCCATCACCCTCTCTCTCCTCATCTCTCTCTCTTCTCTCTCTCTCTCTCTCTCTCTGTCCCCTCTCTCTCGCTCTAATGCGCCCGTCATAATCCCTCTCCCTCTAACTTCTATCATCTCCCTCTCTCCCTCATCCAGTAACTTATTTGGCGCACCACATGATATCTATGCACACTGTCCTTATTGCACCTGACCGAGTGCGCTCGTTTAACCCCATAATTCTATCACACCCCTCCTATGTGCCTATTTTTCGATGTTGTGTGTGTGTGTGTGTGTGTGTGTGTGTGTGTGTGTGTGTGTGTGTGTGGGGCGTGTGTGTGTGTGTGTGTGTGTGTGTGTGTTGTGTGTGTGTTGTGTGTGTGTTGTGTGGGCGTGTGCGACGATACAGTGCATAATCCACCTTGTGGAAGTTTGATAATGCTGTGTTTCAAAGACAGTTTTTTTTTTTCTCCCGAGCATAGGCCCAGCCAGTACAGGAGTGGGTAGGTGGTGGTGGAAGAAAACTGAGGGAAAGCGATGAGGGTTGGCAGGGGGGAGGGGGGCTGAGGGAGGGGGAGAGTTGAAGGGGAGCAGTTGGCGGGGAGCACTGCAGAACTCACTCACGGACGGAACCTCCACCCCCCCCCCTCCCTCCCTCTTTCTCCACGCCTGGAGAAAAACATTTCATTCTGTGACCAACTTAGACACCAAGCTTTGCGTGAATCATGTCATTGGTCCAGGACAGAGTCAGTGGGCCTGTCTACCTGCCAATGAACCAAGCCGTCATTAGTGTCGTTAATTATGTAAGCTCAGACAAGCTTAATAGGGTCCAGCAGACTTAATGATCAGGACGCTGCATTAACAACGAGGTCTGAATGTTGTGGGTAAGTGATAGAGGTCCTCAGCACGTCTGGATCTCAGGAAATGCGTTTCCACCATGACGTACGTCGTGTTACATTGTGTGTGCAAGATTGCCTGTACTCGTACGAGCATACGCATGCATGCACACACTGCCACAACCATATAGTGGTTTTATAGTTTGGATGCCTGGTGGTGGAGATTTTGATGGAAAAGAGTGAATTGTTGGGGGGGGGGGGGGGGAGAGAGAGAGAGAGAGAGAGGGAGAGGAGAGAGAGAGTAGGGGACCAGGGACAGAGACAGAGAGACAGAGAGATCCCAGAAGTAGAGAGACCGACAGAATCCTCTCTCTCTCTCCCTCTCCTCTCTCCTCTCCTCCTTTCAGACTATCTCTCAGACACACTTGGATTCCTTTCAAAAACGTTTCATATACATGCTCTGAGAAGAATGTTTTAAAATTTCAATAGGAACAACAAATATGCTGCTTCGTGGTAAGACGGATTATGATACCTTGTTAACGTGATGTTTCATTAAAATCTATCAAATTTTGGGTTCGTATTGTAAAGAACCCATAACATGCTCTGTCTGTCTGTCTGTCTGTCTGTCTGTCTGTCTGTCTGTCTGTCAGTCAGTCTGTCTGTCTGTCAGGTTGGCATGGGAATGATTCATCGATGGTATATGAAGAACAATCACCCCAGAGTGGTCACGAAGCAAGGCTGATAGCGGAAGGTGAAGGCACGGCATAGGAGAAGAGGACTGGGATGAGTCAATTGGAAAAACGTTGGAGGCGGGGGGAGGGGGGGTGAGGATGCAGTGCATAACCCACACCTTGTTTAACCTTTACCGGATGACGTTTCTGACCACACAGACCCGATCGTGCGGATCGCCCAAGACCCCACACATTAAGTGTTTAAGGCTTTTCCTGTTGCTTATTCCTATTGCTTATCCCTATTCAGATCGCGTGGGTCTTATAAGACCCACATCTAATGAAGGCAGTTCATCAACTTATTTCTCACTCGTGGCACTCGATGGCGTGGGTCATGTGTGGCCCATTAACATATATATGTTCTGGGGTAACCGCGACTAATTCCGCTGGTAATTTATTATGCCCATAATTATACGAAATTTCAGTGACCAATGGCGATTAAGATCGTTGAGGAACTCCTAAGATTTCGTGAGCATAGCTCTATCCGTTCATAAGATATGATGTTTTTATTGAGTCACTTGGGTCATGGAAGACCCAGGAAGCATGGTAAAGGTAGCGGTGTGTTTCGATAAGAGTCTTTTATTCTGGGGCACAGGGCCATCAGGGTA
>JADBJO010000453.1:37500-40000 GCA_016801955.1 Conus betulinus
TCGCTTGATGGCAAGGGATTTAATAGAAAACAGTGAATTGCATGGCCCGAGACACAGACAGACAGACAGGCAGACAGACAGACGGACACACACACACACACACACGCATACACGGACGCATGCATGCATACGCGTGCAAAACATACATACATACACACACACACACACACACACACACACACACACACACACATACACGCGCACACACACACTGATTGACTGACTGAAACCATTTACTATCAGATTAACAAACACACACACACACACACACGCGGACGCATGCATGCATATGCGCGCAAACACACATACACGCGCGTGCGCGCGCGCGCGCGCGCGCACACACACACACACACACACTCACACGCGCACGCACACATGCACGCAAACACACACACGCCCGCCCGCACTCACTCACCCACTCCTACAAGTGTATGTATCAGGGACAGAGATGTAAATCATTTTCAAAGAAGCCGTTCCGGAGCGTCTTCCTGTGAACGATTGAAGTCCTCTATCTGCATGCAATCCACATACGCATCGCAACACTCGCGCTTAGGAAAGGTACCGAAAAGCAACGCTGTGATCATGTCTATCAAACTCATTTCCTTTCAGACCAAATGCTGATATTACATTGTTTGTTGTCCAAAAGATAAAGCTCTTGCTACATGTACACACACTGATCTTGCATCAAGATACTTGTTTATTGTTCGATTATATATATATATATATATATATATATATATATATATATATATATATATATATATATATATTGTTAAAATAGTATGGTAAAAGGAAGTTTTAAAATCATCAACAGATCTGTTTCGAGCGCTGGCTCTCCTCAGGATGGTGTTGGGTCGCCTACTGCCGGTGTTATATGGCCTAAGCTCTCCTCAGGATGGTTTTGGGTCGCCTACTGCCGGTGTTATATGGCCTAATGTCACTGTTTGCACGTGCGGATTGGCTGCACGTGTTGTTCGTTTTTTTCAGGTTGTTTACAGTTCAGGGTGCGTTTTGCTGACAACGATTTCCATTTGTGCCTGCAGTTGTTTACTATTTCTACTTTAGTATTTAGGGTTGCTAAGTATGGTTTGCATAGTATTAACCATTTTTCTGTTGAACATAGGTTGCATCTTTTTGAAATGTTATTGTATGGTGATGCCCTTTTTTATGATTTTCCAGGATATGTTATAGTTTTATTTTTTTGTCTTTAAGTCTCCAATATATTTGCTCAGTTCTGTTTGGTTTTTGTATTTTTTTTCTTTGTTGAATGACTGTTTATGGTTTGCATATCTGGTTTTGAAGTGATTTTCAGTGATCCCTATGTATGTTTTCTTTTTCATTTTCTGATGTCACAGTGGCTTGGTATACAATGTTGTTATAGAGGCATTTGTTGCTTAAGGGACACTGTTCTTTTTTAGTACAATTGCAGGATTTCCTTTCTTCACCCTTCTTTGCTGTGTTGCTTTTCATTTGTTGTTATCTGGGTTGTATTGTAGTTTGTAGCTGTAACCACTTTTTTGCAATGCCTCTTGGTATTCTGCTGCTGCGTTGTTGAATACTCTTTCATTATGTTATATATATATTAAGAATACCACTAAAATGCCTAATAAAATTCTTAAAGTGCTCAACCCCTTGGGGAGCAACATCTGTTAAAAATAGGATGGTTAGGATAGGATCTGTTAAAAATAGGATGTAAAAGGAAGCTGATTTTAAAACTTCCTTTTACCATCCTATTTTTTAACAATATATATATATATATATATATATATATATATATATATATATATATATATATATATATATATATATATACACATACGCACACTCTTACATGTATTTCTTTTACAGGATACTGTGTAAGAATAGTGTTATCCTTAAAAGATCAAAACTGAACCATGGCGAATATGACAATGCAACAGTCTTGTCTTGAAAGAAAGAGGTCAGAAAGGAATTTGTTTGTTATTATGTACTGTCCTTATCCTCCCCAATCCCGACCCCCCCTCCCCCCCCCCCCCCCCCCCCCCCCCCCCCCCCGGCCCTCCCCCTCCCCCCATAGACTCTCCCGTTCTCATCATCTCCATACTTCCAAGTCCCACCCCCACCCATCTCCCCCTCCCCTCCCTCCCCTTGCCACCATCTACCCATGTCCAGGCACGTTATAGAGCCGTATGAAGAAAACCACTCAACATCTACTGCATCCGTCGCAAAGCGCGAGCATGCAGATCACATGCTATACTTGTTCGCAGACACAGCAAGGCGGGGCGTATTGCTTCATTGCGCACCCAGCCAAAAGGGACAGACTCACTGTGTCAGAGTGACAGACTTACTGTTTGAAGACTGGCAGACTAACTGTGTCAAGGTTTACGGAGCGGGAAGTCGAGGAGACTTAAATTCAGATAGTATATGTCGCAGGAAAAAATAGGCATTCAGATTTGGTGTCAAAGTCTCTCTCTCTCTCTCTCCTCTCTCTCTCTCTCTCTCTCTCTCTCTCTCTCTCTCT
>JADBJO010000453.1:45000-52500 GCA_016801955.1 Conus betulinus
TTTTACCTCTCTCTCTCTCTCTCTCTCTCTCTCTCTCTCTCTCTCTCTCTCTCTCTCTCTCTCTCTCTCTCTCTCTTTCCTAAGGGTTTTCAAGTCTTAAAAATCCAACCATACAAGTGGTTAGAACTCACGGACATCAGTTCCGCTGTCGAACGGTCTCGAAATTGAAGCACGGGGCCCTCTGGATGAGTATATACAATAAAGACAGTGCAATGCATTGCAATAGATACATGCAATGCAAAACAATACAATACAACAGAACACAATACAATAACAGTACAATGATGTACAGTACACTACACTATTGTGCGAAACAATAAAACACAGTACAATACAGTACAATGCAGTACAGCACAATGCAACACGTTGCGATACAACGCAATACAATACATTGCGCTAAAATGGAGAACAACGCATCACAGCACAACACAGTACAGTACAACATAACCCAATACAAAGTAATACAACACAGTAGAACAAAAGACAATGTGACACACACCACTACACAATCCGCTAGAACAAAAACACACACTACAACACAAATGCTTAACTTCTGATGCTAGAAGAACGCCATACATACAGACACCCTGACTGCCTGTCTTGTGGCTGGCTCTACCAGCAGTAAACAATCAGAGGCAACGGTAATGGGTTTTTAACGGGTGCCAGTCCTTCAGGTCTTGCTGCTTCAGTGATGATGGCTGTGCCGACTAATCACAAGAAGCGGTGAGGTGTGGAGGTCTGTTTTCGCTGCAGATGATGGCTGGTCTGTGGTAGTCGAACGGATAGACCCCGGAATTAGAAGTAAAGAGGGAAAACAACGATGGCTGTTGCTGTGAGTTACACCCCAAATTGTCACCTGCTCCAAATTGCCACCTGTCCCAAATTGTCACCTGCCCCAAATTGTCACCTACCGCAAATTGTCGCGCGGTTGTAGTTTGGGTAGGTGTCGTTTATACAGATTATCACCGAAACCGAAATTGTCGGCCATGGGGACAAAATGGGCAGGGATGTGACATTTTGAATAAATGAAATAAAGGGCTGAATTTACTTCCGTACTAACATCACCCGTGTGTTTCGACTACGTTGGAAGGGGTGGGCTCTGTAGGTCGGTATGCGACCAGTGGGCAGACATCTGTCAAGAGCAACCCTAAACTGGTTCGTGACCACCGTGGAACATGAATGAAGGCTTCCATCTGGTATAAAATCAAGGTTGAGTGCTGTTTCCTGTGCGTGTTGTAATGCAAACTATGTGTCGTTTTGTTATTGTTTCTGAATGTTTCTGACTTGGGGTACTTTGCTAGGACTGATAATGTACAAATATGTGAGATGGTAAATTTGATAACATTTATTGAAACGTACTTTGCTTTATTGGAACACATCGTAGTATCAATGAAAGAATAAGGAAGTTAAAGTACAACGAAAATAACAGCACACTGGCGACTGGCAACAAATCGGCGTATTTTTAACAGGGTTAGTCTTGTATAAACGTGTAAGATGATGAATTTAGTAACATTTGCTGAAACATACTTTACTCTGCTTTTTTTTTTTATAATACGACGTAGTGTCAATAGGACTGCACACAAGTCAGAGAACAATGAAAATAACAACGTTGGCGACTGGCGACAATTTGGATAACATGGCCCACTCAGATTGTCGCTTGCGACATCATGGATTCATGAATATGAGCATTTAGGGTTACAAAAAGGATGATGTATAAAAGGATTTTGATTGTAAGGGCGTGCAAATGTGCCCACGACCCGACGTCCCGTCCCCCCCCCCCCCCCCTCTCTCTTTCTCTCTCTCTCTCTCTTTCTCTTGCCTGTGAAACAATAATCGTCATTGTCTCCACTGTTTGCTGTTTGCTGGTTCTACCACTCCACCCCCTCCCTCTCACGCATGCATACACGCATACAAGTAACACACACACACACCACACACACACACACACACACACACACACACACACACACACACACTCTCTCTCTCTCTCTCTCTCTCTCTCTCTCTCTCTCTCTCCTCCCTCTCTCTCTCTCTCTCTCTCTCTCTCTCTTCTTTTGTTTGCAGATGATGTCATACTGTTGTCGGACACAATAATAGATCTTCAGAACTAGTTTGACAGCTTTAAAAGAGAAACAGATCGATTGTATCTGAGTATTAATCTTACAAAGACAAACGTAACAGTATTTAGAAAGGAGGGCATTCAGCTGCCAGGGAGAGACGGGTTTATGGAGATGAAGAAGTGATGGTTACAAATTCTTACAAATATTTGGGGAATGGTTTTTATCACAAAATCAAGTATTGATAGCAGTGCATTAGATGTCCGTAGAGAAGGAAAGAAAGGGGTAATGGACATATTGAGATCCATGAGAAAATCGAATGCTGGGGATGTAGATCTGTTTTGGAAAATGTTCGACACACACATGAAGCCCACATTAACCTACGCATCTGGAGTGTGGAGACTGGAGAAAGATAGTAATTAAGGGGAAAAAAAGTGCACACCTTTACAATGAAAAGACTTTTAAGTGTTCTCCTCCACACTTATAACAAATTAGTTTAATGGTGAAACCGAAAAATATCTCTATGTATTCGAATGATTGTAAAAAATATTGCTTAAACTCATTAACCTACCAATGTCCAGAATATGTAGACAGTCTTATAAAATTTGGTCACTTAAACTGGGCATCAAAAGTTAAGACAATACTGTGCGAGAACGGATTTGGAATTGTGTGGCAAGGGTGTTGGTTGTGAGTATGGTTTTATTAGTGAAATCAAAGATAGACTTCTCTCCTGCTATAAATAGCGTAGAATTGCATGTTAATGATAAATATAGGTGGGTGGATGTATTCTTTCAAAAATGTTTTTCAAGCAGAAAAATATCTGTTATTTGTACTGGACAAATGCTATAGTCTTACCAGATTCAGACTAAGAGTTAGCCGCCTAAAAAATCCAGACAATGGTTTCAAAGCGGAGAAGATACAAACAACGTTTGCCCATCATGTGGAAAAGTACACGAAGTTCATGTACTTTTCAACTGCTCTGCTTATGATGAAAAACGCAAAAGCTGTGATATTCTAAATTCCTTTACAGGAAATCCTGATCAGAGATCGGTTTACTTGCCCCCAATATGCCTTCATCCGTATTTTGCCAAATCACCTTTGATGGACGTGAACGCCAGACCTGAAGTAAAAACGGTTCCGGCGTTGCCAAGCCAACAGACGTGACGCCCAGGCACAGGAATGTCTGAAATGCGAGGCCAGGTCGGGTGGACACTTTGCAAATACTCTTTTCCAGAATGACAAGCGGAATACAGTGCAGCAACACTCTTCAATGATCACCTGTCCAGCTATCATCAAGCTCAGCTCAGACAGGATCAGTTAAAAAGATGTTGGCTATATTCTACTAAATCCATTCTCCACACACACACACGCAAACACAAGCACGCACGCATGCATGTACGCACGCGCGCACGCACACTGACTGACTGAAACCATTTACTCTCAGATTAACATATTGTTGTACTGACACGCACTCACGTACGCACTCACGCACGCGCACACGCATGCACGCACGCACGCACACATTCTCCAGGAAGTTCGTCCACACAGTCGTTAAAAAGGAAGAAGCTTGTCAGAAACAACAGCAGTCTGCGGAGTGCTGGCAGCAACCCTTGCTTCATATCAAACAGTCATGTATATGCACACTCCCACCCACCCAACCACACACACACGCATAACCAACAAACATCCCCCTCTTCACCCACCCCCCCCCCCCACACACACACACACACACACACACTCACACATACTATATCATATTATCATGGCTCCCCCAGGTTTAACTCTAAAAGTTGAGAGCCCATTCAGTATATACATCTCTCCACCCCCTCACTCACCCACTCATAGGCTACCCACTCTATCCTCATTTTCACATATATAAAAGTACCCCCACCACCCCCACCCCACCCTAAATGTGGGGTGTGCATGGGGGAGGGGGGCATGAGGTTATCCTTAGATAATCTGACATTTTGCCCTAAAACTCATTTTCTAACTACTTTTTGGAGTTATAGGTTAAAATTATATAGTAACTCCAAAAATTATTTACAAAATGAAAGTTTTAGGGTGGAATGTCAGATTATCTAAGGATTTCCTCATGCTCCCCCCCCCCCCCCCCCCCCCTCCCCATGCACACCCCACATTGGGGTGTGGGGGGGGGGGGGGGGGGGGTACTTTTATATATGTACTTTGAAGATATAGTGGTAGCCTATGAGTGGGTGTGTATAGAGTGGGTAGAGTGGGTAGCCTATGAGTGGGTGAGTGAGGAGGTGGAGATGTATATACTGTGAATAGAGTTGAACCTGGGGGAGCCATGATAATATGATAGAGTATGTTGTGAGTGTGTGTGTGTGTGTGTGTGTGGGGGGGGGGGGGGGGGTGAGGAGGGGGTTGTTTGTTGGTTGTGCGTGTGTGTGTGGTTGGGTGGGTGGGAGTGTGCATATACATGACTGTTTGTGTTGCAGATGCTGACGAAGCCTAAATAAAAGGCGAAAGCTTTTAAGAAAACATGAAGAGTGTGTGGCTGGTGTGCCTGCGTTTATATATATATATATATATATATATATATATATATATATATATATATATATATATATATATATTATTGTTGTTGTTCTGTACAATTCCTAGCCACTCACAATGCTTGGGTTATTGAACAGTAGAGCTGACCACTCAGACTGTTCCATATCTTTTGATCTCCCTTGCATCCTTGAATGGATCCTCAAGCATAGGCTCAAAGATTGTCCCTTACATTTATACTGTTTGCATAATGCTTTCAGTTTTTCAGCAACTTTTTTTTCCTCTCCACACTTTCGTTTTGTTCCATTTACTACCCTTCGCTGGCTGCTTTGGGGGTGCTGTTGGATTCTTTTTTGAACCCTTGGTGGTGAGAACACCACAGAATTATGGACTGTGGTGTGTGTCTCTATTTGACACCAAGAACACAGAAACAATCGCCCGCGTCTCCGTGATGAATCCGATCCAGCGTACGAAAAGTGTAGAAGCGCAGGCAAGACAATAGGTCTGTCTTCACAAGCAGGTAATAGCGTAGAAGCAGGCAAGACAAATAGGTCTGTCTTCACAAGCAGGCAATACAAGCAGGTCTGTCTTCAGGCAATACAAGTAGGTCTGTCTTCATAAATAGGCAATACAAATAGATCTGTCTTCAGAAGCAGGCAATACAAATAGAACTGTTTTCAATAGAAACACATCTGTTTTTTAGAACGAGGTTACGATGTTTTCTTCAGGCGGCTGATAAAGGTTTTCTCACATTTATTATACATTTCCTCAATTTTGTGTTTTCTAATTCAAATCTTTGCAACGTCATCACTATAATGACTAAAATTGTCAGCTTGCACTTGTTTTTCTCCCACTATTTATTTGTTCAGCATATATATATATAAACAGTCAAAGTCGATATAAATCTAAACAAGATCAAAACTTTCGGTTTAGTTTGCTTTCGTCAGGGGGTATACAGTCTGTGACAGCAAAAAGCTCGCATTCTCCACTCTCAGATCCTGTACACAAATCACACGAATGTATGCAGTTGGAAAAAGGCACCTTAATTACAATGTTTCAACTTTAATATAAAACGTGGAGTATAAAAAAACATTTCATGAATACGAGACATAAAATTTGAATGGGGATGAGGGGTGTGTGGATTGACTTATTGGTTGACCATAATTTTGATTGCCACCACAGACCACGGTTTTTGACTTATGCCACGTGAGAGAGCGAGAATATGTATATAACCGATGTTTGACCGCAGATCACCTGTAAAAATAATGATAAATGTCTTTGTTTGGGGGGGGGGGGGGGGGGGGGGGGGTACTGTTCTTTGGGATGCGGTCCTCACGTGGGGTGACCTTTGAGAGAGGACAGACTAGTTTGCATGTTCTTTCCCTTCCCGCCTGCCACTTCCAGGCGATCCTGTCCCCCCACTCCCTCCCCACCTCGTCCCCCTTCCTCCGCCCACTGTTTCCCCCCCCCCCCTTATTTTTTTTAGAAGGGTGATTGGTGCACACTCACACGTTCATTTTCATCTTATTCTTCTTTATCATGCATCCGTTCACTCCGATATGCGCGGGTGCATGTGCTTACCTACGCGCTCATGTACGCACTCAGTCGCGCGCGCCTCGCCATCGTCATCATAGTTTCCATAGTTATGTTTACTACCACTACGACTTCTGCCACCACCACTACTACTACTACTGCTTCTACTACTACTCCCACTACTACTACTGCTGCTACTACACAACTATTACTACTTCTACTTTTGCTACTACTACTATCACTTCCACTACTACTACTACACACTGTTACCACTACTACTACAACTACTATACCACATTCCATAACGCATAAACAGAGGCACAGTCACACCCATGCATACATTTGAAAGCACCTTCCCCCCCCCCCCCCCCCCCCCCCCCCCCCCCCCCCCCCTCCCACTTCTTCTCCCCTTTCGCCTATTCAGTATAGTATAGTTTATACACACGCCTGTGCGTGCGTGACCGAGTTTGTAGATTGTTTTCCATGCTTTTCACTTTCTATTTTTTTCTTTCTAGTTTAACTGGGTAATTGTCAGAATAATTTGTGATACCTGCGTGAGCATAAGACAATGAAAGTTCCCTGCTGAGGAGGGCCAGGTGTGCTCGCCGGATATTTGGGAAAACGAAGTGCCAACTTGTTCTTTATGTGCATTGTTCTCGCTCTCTCTCTCCCCTCCCCTCCCTCTCTCTCTCTCTCTCTCTCTCTCTCTCTCTCTCACACACACACACACACACACACACACACACACACACACACACACACACACACACACACATATATATATATATATATATGCACACACACACACACACAGGCACGCACGCACACACACACACACACACACACACACACACACACACACACACACACACACACACGAGTGCTCACAATAGCACACACGCACGCAATTCTAAGCTGCATATGAAGCACCAAATGCAAACAATTGCTAGTATGCAAGCTTTAAAAAAAAAAAAGAAGAAAGAAAGAAAGAAAGAAAAAAATTAAAAAAAGAAGAAAAGCCAGGCTGAACAAGGGGAAGCTTATCAGTCATCTCATACACAAACTTTCCGGTTTTCAGACATCGACAAGGCTTTGATCTTTCTACCGAAACCAAGATAAATCAGTCGTGAAACGGACTCGACAGCTTCTATAGCCAGATGATTTATAGAGCGACCATTCTTCCCAATATAGGGTGGTTGAATTGCGTGCGTTAACCATTGAGAAATATTCTTGTTTGAATAAAGAAAGGTTAGCAACAGTACTAGACCAATGAAAAATGCAATATTAAAAAAGATATGATTAAACCGATTAGAATTTTTTTCTGTTTAAGAACTTGGATATAGGTTTTTTTTTTTGTTTGTTTTTTTGTTTTTTTGTCGTCGTTGTTTATTCATGT
>JADBJO010000453.1:57500-60000 GCA_016801955.1 Conus betulinus
ACAGAAATCATGCAAAAGACTCCAGAGGGAGAAAAAGCCTGAAGTGCATTGAAGTATTCATCATCATCAGTGTCTGGAAGGCGAGGTGCGTCCCTCTATCATCAGGGGGTACATGAATACCGGCGTGTGTCTACGACCTGCCGCCTGTGGACTGCTTCCAAGCATACCGGAGACTGTGGGGAAATGTCCAGAAGGTCATCCTACGTTCTTTCGTTAGTTTTTCTTTTTTTTTTATTTTTCATCTTTCTTCTCTTCTTTCTTTCTTTCTTTTTTTTTTCTTTTTTTTTTCTTTCTCTCTTTCTTTCTTTCTTTCATTTTTTTCTTTCTTTCTTTTTTTTTTTTTTTTTTTTCTTTCTTTTTTTTCTCTTTCTCTCTTTTCTTTCCTCTCTTTCTTTCATTTAACTTTTTCTTTCTTTCCTTTCTTTCTTTTGATTGTGTGGCTTGGTCTGTACAGTTACATATCTGTGATTTACGACCACATGTTCCATCCGACCACACACAGAGATGCGTGCGCAAACACACACACACACACACACACACACACACACACACACACACACACACACACAAAGACACACACACACACACACACACAGACACGCACACAAAGACACACACACACACACACACACACACACACACACACACACACACAACACACACGTGTATGCAGAGAGGTGGACAGAGAGAGAGAGAGAGAGAGAGAGAGAGAGAGAGAGAGAGAGAGAGAGAGAGAGAGAGAGAGAGAAACAGACAGATTGACAGACAAACAGACAGACAGACAGACTGACAGACAGACACAGACACAGGCGGTCAAACAGACAGAAGACAGAGGCAGAGACAGAGATGACAAAAGGTAGGTAGCCTACGTTTTTTTCTTCTTTATGTTCCTCTCTTTCTTTCTCTAAGTGAAAATGACTGCAGCCATTCTACTTCACCCCTAACCCCCCCCCCTCCCCGCCCCCCATCCACCGTCTTGATACACTCTGTGTGCACACACTCCACATTTCCCTCACCAAACGCCTCCTTACCCCCTGCCCCACCTCCCTCCCCTAGCATAAAAGCATTCATCTCCAAGCTGTGAAAGATGAGAAACCCACACACTCCCTAACAAGGTATGCGGATGATGCATGACACATTCGATGGCTTACCCACTGAACTACGAGAAACGGCAGTGCGTCGATTTGTTCCCACCTATCTCCTCTTCCGTTCTTCATTCCTGCTGCTCTCATCATCCGACCATCTCATCTCACAGCCACACTCACACAAGGCCCGTCGCAGCTCCAGCACTGGCAGACAAGGGGAAGCAATCTCGTCCTCGTGAGACGACTTGCCAGAGTAGACCCTGTCGTGCTGCGGACTCGCTCTGATGGTATTCTCTGGAGCCTGTTGTGACGATGTTTTTACGTTTGCATTCTGCTTTGGTCAGGAAGAGAAAAATGAATGTCTTCCAGCGTTATTGTAACAAGGCTGCACTAGTGTCCTATCAGCTCTAAGTATTCTGCTTGCGGCTAGAGGTTTGCTATGGTATTGCTCCCAGCTGGTTTGCTCGGCAGTTGAGGACAGTACTTCTCTGGGTCCCATCCGCATTTTCAGGTGTACTTTTTTCTTTTTTCTTCTTATATTCACTATGGAAAGACAAGATAAGATAAGATAATGTTGCTTATAGCCCAGCCGACCACAAAGGGCCACATCAGGGCTGTCATCACGATAAAATCAACTCACAAGTCATTCATTCAAACTTCTTTAAAATACATCTTCGAAAAAACCCATCCGAAAGTTTGTTAAAAAATCTTTCCACTGCAAAATCTCAGAACCGATGAAAAACGTTAATCTCTTTCAAGAGCCAAAGATCGCATCGGGCGGAACATCTCTGAACAAGGTTTTCATGGAATCTGCTGTAAAATGTTTGTGTCTCACATCATGCAAGTCCCAACACTCTAAAAGAACATATTTCATTGTGAGTGGTTCATGACATGGAATGCACCACGGAGCTTCTTCACTCTTTAAAAAGGTATGAATTAGTAAAATACGAATGGCCGGCGTGCAGCCGGCATAGAACCGTTTTTCTTCTTTGCGACCACCAGACGTAGATGAGAGGAACTCCTTTAGGTTTGGACGGATCTGAAAGAGTTAGTTATCCATATGCGTATTCCAATCCTCCTGCCAGAGGTCTCTGACATAATCATTAATTTTTGGTTTCAGATCTGAGCAGGGGATATATATGTTAGACAATTTCCTTGTTGTGGCATTCTTGGCCAGGCGATCAGCCATTTCATTCCCTTCGATGCCGACATGACCGGGAAACCCAAGCCAGAACAATGTTGTGACCCACCACTTCCCAGAAGAACGATAACTCCATCGCATATTCTTATTCACTAGCAGCTCCGCATATATTACATGACTGCCTTCATGAACGAACATATATCAAGCGAAACAGACATGAGTCTTCATGCTCATTGATCAGGTTCCTGTTTTGTTTTGTTTGTTTGCTTTGAAT
>JADBJO010000453.1:70000-82500 GCA_016801955.1 Conus betulinus
GCACCATTGCTCCAACCCCTTCACCCTCTGCTCTGCACGGGATTCACACGCCTTTTCATTATCCACACATCTTTGCAGATGCTGAGGCGTTGCAGGTCTCGAGAAAGGATGAGACCACAAAGAAGTTCGGGTAGTAATAATATCATTACAATAAGTACAGTAATAATGAGACGAACATTGAAATGTGTTAATGGGACGTATTAATTTATTAGGTTAGAAATTCTTCTTGAAATATCAATGTACTATACGGAAGTTTGAAACGATTGAGGGGAAATGAAAGCATTTTAAGTGAGTCAGAAAGCACTTTAAGAGAGTTGAGGAAAGACATTAACATGGATGAGAAAATACTTTAAGGAACACTGTAAGGAATTTATAAACACCTTGAGGATCATAGACATTCAGACAGTTCAAAGGAGGTTCGAAATTATTTTCTTAGGGGAGAAGGTGCAAATTCTTGACAGGAGATCTAAAAAGGTGTAAGGTTTTAAATCCTTATATCCTCCTCCTCTTCCTTCTCCTCCTTATCTTCATCTTCATCATCGTCTTCTTCTTCTATTTCTTCTTCTTCTTCTTCTTCTTCTTCTTCTTCTTCTTCTCCTCTTCCCCCTCCTTCTCCCCCTCCCCCTCCGCTTTCTTCTTTCTTCTTCTACCATTTATTTAATCTATTTTTTTCGTTTATTTGTTTTTCATTTATTTTGAAGAGCACTACACACACGTACACACACGCACGCACACACACACACACGCCCACGCACAAAGTCACACATGCACAATGTTCTCTCTCTGTCTCTGTCTCTGTCTCTCTCTCAAAACACACACACACACACACACACACACACACACACACACACACACACACACACACGCGCGCGCGCGCGCGCACGCACGCACGCACGCACGCACGCACGCACACACACACACACACACACAACAACGAAGGAATGTGTGGGCTATAACTCAGCTCTGGATTGTGTATGCAATACTCTTGTCTCTTGTCATCACAACATCACCGAGTGCCAGCTTTTGCAGAGATGGCGTTCCGTTAGGAATGGTGCCAACCGACATCCGGCAACATTAGACTCATACTGAGCTTACTCATAGTAAACAGGAAAAGAAACAAAAGTTGACAAAGTAGAACAAGACTAAAGTAACAGGATGGTGAACGATAACAAAAGAACAAAAAGACGGATGGAGGAGTAGGAGGAGGGGTAGGGAGAGAGAAGAAGAAGAAGAAGAAAGAAGAAGAAGAAGAAGAAGAAGAAGAACAACAACAACAACAACAACAACAATAATATAATAATAAGAAGAAGAAGAAGAAGAAGAAGAATGAATGAACGAATAAATGAATGAATGAGTCTTTAATGGGTTGAGAATTAGGCTCATTGAAGGCCTTTTTTACAATTCTACCCAACAACAACTACAATTTAAAAGAAGAAGAAGAAGAAGAAGAAAAAAGGAGAGATTAAAACAACCACAACAACTACGCGTCAAAGACGTCATTAACAACAGAAATGAAAATAGCAATAGCAGAAATGGTACAAATGACAAAGGTTACGTCAAGATACAAGAAGAATAAAAGTGAGAAGATGGGAAGAAGAATAAAGATACAGAAAAAAGAGAAGGAAGTGTATCGCTCGCTTGATTTAACCTTTAATGGGTGGAAAATTAGACACATTCAAAGTTTTTATTGTTCTGTCCGCTAAACTCAAAAACAAGAAACATTGGTGGTAGAAGAGAAGAAGAAGGAGAAGATAATGATGACAGAAACAAACAAAAAAAGATATAGGGGAGAAAGAAGGGATGGGGGGTGAGTATGAACAGGAGAAAGGAGCAGATGGTGGGAAAAAGAGAGGGGGGAAGGCGGGGGGGTGAGGGGAAAGGGAGGCAATCAGAGGTCAAAACAAGACCCATACGCCACCAATATCCAATAGCATCATCACACCAGAGATCAGTTTCAAGGTGACTTCAAGAAGAACCTATGTTGAAATAGCTCAGCATCGCACATCGTCTCAAACTAAATCACATCACATCAAAATTAGATGAAACAAGAAATCAAATTAAATCACATCGGACAGAAATGATCCAAACCCCTGTGGCCATACCGTATCCTCCATTCCTTTCTTCCCTCACGACTTCATTCACCTCCGAATCTGAGCAAAAGGAGAGTGAGAGGGCACATTTTATGTGTTAGCAGGTTACATGCCTAAAATGCATGCGCCAAAGACGTGTGTGGAAATTCTCAGGTATTGTGGATACGTAGGACACACAATCTTTGTTGATACATTTGAAACTCGATTCTTGAGGTCCTTCACCTCTCTCTCTCTCTCTCTCTCTCTCTCTCTCTCTCTCTCTCTCTCTCTCTCTCTCTCTCTCTCTCTCTCTCTCTCTCCATTAAGACAGGCAGCTCCAAAACGATTTCTCTCTCTCTCTATCCATTAAGACAGGCAGCTCCAAAACGACCCATGAATAGGATGAGGATATTTGGGAGATGCACTGCTGGCTTTAAGGCAGAACCTAGTGTGTGCTAGAGAGCTCAGAGAGCGGACGACGGATAGCAGCACCATTCCGTTGCTAACTGACTCTGAGTGATATCATGTACGCAGTTCTTTTGAAAATAAGTACAATTATTAGTGATGGATTGCTCTGCTTGAGTTGATGTTCGGGTGTCATTTTTACAGCATGTTGTGCTTAAGAGAGCACGCGATTATAGATTTGACGCTTTTAGGAACGCATCCCTAATGCAGGCTTGTGGCCTGCAGATTCACGAGAATTGTCAAAGGATACACCGGCGCTCGTTACTTTAAAGGACTCGCCAAGCAACAAAACACTTTTCCTTGTTCATTGGTAGGCAGCAATGGCCATTGGTAGGGACACTGAAAAAATGACAATGATTCTTTATCTTATAACCTTTTACCCTGCTTGTTTATTGTTAACTGTTGTCAGCCTCATTTCATGTTCAATTTCGTTTCAGTTAAACCGAGGTTGCTTGTATTTGTTTCTGTCCGTCTTTGTGTTTGTCTTTTGATCTCCCTTGAATCCTTGGTGGATCCTCAGGCGTAGGCTCAAACATTTTCCTCTACATTTTATACTGTTTGCATAATGTCTTTAGTTTTTCAGCAACTTTTTTCCTTCCCACACTTTGGTTTTGATTCATTTACTACCCCTTTGCTGGCTGCTTTTGGGGTGCTGTTGGATTCTTTTTTGAACGCTTGGTGGTGAGAACACCACAGAATTATGGACTGTGGTGTGTCTCTATTTGACGCCAGGAGAACAGACACAACCAGCTGGGTCTCTCTCATAAATCAAAACCAAGGGGCTACGCGCAAAAAATACAAAAAAACAAAGTATATACGCACACACACACAAAGATGTGTTTTTTTTGAAGAGACACACACACATAGATGTTTTTTTTGGAGAGATTTTGATAGACCCTCATAGAATTAGAAAAGAGTTTATATATTTAAGATACATTTTTCTTAATTTCATTTTTCCGAATTTTTTCATCACATACTACGGCTCCTTAAAATTCAAATCTTTCGGAAGACAGAAAGGTTGTTGGTCTGCGCTTGTTCCCACATCCCTCTCTCCCGGTAGTAAATTGTTCGCATTTGTCCGATTTTATTCGAAGTTGCAAGGCTGTGCCAGTCTTGATTAACAGTTACTCTGCTTTTTTTTTTGTTTGTATGGGAACAAGAGTTATCCTGCTTGTTTACTGTTACCTGTGTCATTTCACGTTCAATTTCTTACAGTGTTGGGTTGGTTTAGCACTTTTTCATACTTGTCCTTACAATTCTACGAAATAATAAAACAAACAACACTACTAACCAAACAATGCAATGATAAAGCAAGACCCTGAAAACATGCTAGAAACACCAAACTGACTAAGCAGCGTCTCCGCGGACGGATATCTAGAACAGGGCATGTAAATCGTAAGATTCATGAAGACTTGTGCGACTAGGAAAATTTGGTAACGAGAAGACTCTGAGAGGAAGGATGGCAAGGCAGGACAACAACGAAAAGGAAGTCTCATAGGTGAATCCAGCCTACTTCACGGAAAACAAAATTAAGGACTTCAGCTGGGCAGATGTCAAACGTATATGAACCATTGAAACCACAATAAGTGCATTAAGTAAGGCCACTCACAAAAAAAAAAAAAAAAAATCGAGACTGGAATCGAATATATCCAGCCTATTTCTTGAAGCTTGGGAGCTCAAAACTGATACCAGTTTCTTTTTTGTTTAGTCACAAAGGGAAATAAAAACTGAAACCTACTCAACTCTTGTTTTTTTAGTTTCATAAAAAAAGGGGCAACCATTTTCTCTCTGCTCTATTTTACAGAGCAACTGCAAGAAGAAATTAAAACGAAAGATCTGTTTTGTGAAATCAGAACGGAATCATTAATTTGTCTCAGTGCAGTTACGACGAGAAATTATAAATTGAAATCAGGAATTTTTTTCAGTTCAAATGAATTGGTAATCATCTCTGAAATCAGTCAAAATTCTGTTTGAGACTGATAACATCAAAAATGAAAATCAAACCAAAGAAACTCTGTTCAGTTTACTCACAATGAGAAATCCGAAGTGAAATTAACTCAAATCTATTCAGTTCACTCACAACAAGAAATTACAACCAGAATCAACACAACACTCTATTCATGGAAAAATCAGATTTGACATTGATTCGCGAGGGAAATACTACAAAATTAAAACAGCAACGGGAAAAAAAGAAAAAAACACTCCCGTACGTATTAGCCAGAAACGGGAGTTACCTCCCATCTCGGACACTTCTTCCACACTCATTGCCAGCGGGGGTTGAATGTTTTAAGGGAATCTTAAACGAGGCGGGGATCAGTAGACAATAAATAGCAAACAAGTGGGGTAACTCTACCTCCCATGAGGAAATGAATACATGCTCATAACTCCAAACGAATGCTGCTTACAATACCGAATCGTCTAGCAGAAATGAAAACACAGAGCACAAGAATAAACACGGAGACATCGCCTAGAGCACCACAAAACAAACACGAAGACATCGCCTACACAGCACACAAAACAAACACGAAGACTTCGCCTAGAGCACACAAAACAACACGAAGACATCGCCTAGAGCACGCAGAACACACACGAAGACATCGCCTACCTTGTTTGTTCTGAGTTGTCATTTCTCCATGCTAATTCGGTGTCGTAAGCAACATTCGTTTGGAGTTATAGGCATGTATTTATTTCATTAAGGGAGCAAGACTTACCCTTGCAGTTATAAGGGGTGGGGCGGGGCGTGTCCACTCGCGTGACTTTTTCCACTGCTTTCTATACGGACTGGTGTCTAGCGCTTAGTGTTTGCTCCATGTGAACTGGTGTTTATGCATTAGCATTAAAGTCTGGTCCACGCCTTTTCCACCTTACAAATGCCTGTGTCTGGAGCTACCGGGCGGCCCTCTTCATGCTTGGCTGGCAAATGGTCCTGTGTCGAGTGATGCCACTTCCAAGGAAAGAAAGAAAGATAATCTGTCGCTGAAGCGCTGCAGGATTTCCTTCCTGAGCTCAACGTTGACTACGGCTGAGAGGGTAATTTTTTTCAGCCCAACACTCCAGGGGAGGTGCCTAACATGCAGACCCAATCATGGCTGTACCCTGCTTTTGGTTATTGCAGTCACGCAAGAGCTCCATCGGCGACTCACCCCAGATCTCCGGGAGCCGTCTCTCTCGGCGACGGAGGCTAGACCCGCCGTCACGCACAATGGTTGGGAGGAAGCGGGTGCTGCCCATAGTTGATCTCTCATCTCCAGACCCTCCGAGAGAAATGTGCCACCTCTCTCTCTCTCTCTCTCTCTCTCTCTCTCTCTCTCTCTCTCTCTCTCTCTCTCTCTCGCGCGCGCGCGCGCGCGCGCGCGTATACCGCCTCGCAGGATACGACCAATCGTTGTACAAGTTGTGTTTCGATGGAATAGCAAACCAATTCAATGACACACGCTTCGGCATTTTGAATTTCCAATCTTCAACTTTAAGTAAAAACCCCACAACAAAAATCTATAGAGCTGCTGTTTACAAACTCTCAACTATCGACGAGGTTTAATTTTCCATTGAGTATTAAAACATCCTGGTGATACAACGTTCGGCAATGAGTAAAAATGCCATGCTCTAGTGTGTGAAAAAAATAAAGGGAAGTAATTCGTTCAGTTCGTGGCCATTACTTCCCTTTGCGAAACAATTCAATATAAACTGACTCAAGAATCACTTTCACCGCTCGTGCGAATACCCTTCTGGCGTATACTATAGTTAGTTTTGCACTTGTACGTGTGTGTGTGTGTGTGTGTGTGTGTGTGTGTGTGTGTGTGTGTGTGTGTGTGTGTGTGAAAGAGAGAGAGAGAGAGAGAGAGAGAGAGAGAGAGAGAGAGAGAGAGAGAGAGAGATGATGATGATGATGATGATGATGATGATGATGACGATGATAATGCTGAACTTTAATGCCAGTTTACTATGACACACTAATGCACTGGTTTATGACATATAACGACATATAACGTGGTAATTTTTGCTTCATTCTCAAGGCTGACAGAGAAGGAAGGAGGAGAGAGAGAGAGAGAGAGAGAGAGAGAGAGAGAGAGAGAGAGAGAGAGAGAGAGAGAGAGAGAGAGAGAGAGAGCAAAGTACGCCAAGGAGGGGAAAAGAAAGATTACAAGGAAACCACACAAAAAATATAATGAGACCAAAAACGAAAATGATAAGCGGAGAAGAAACGAAAGAGAGAAGAATAAAAATGATAAACAAATAAATAAATAAGTACGTAAGAGACAAATCCCTGGCAGTTGGAAAGATGTGTACACGAAAAGATGAGAAACTCTAATGAGAGAGAGAGAGAGAGAGAGAGAGAGAGAGAGAGAGAGCAGAAAAAAAACTGAAAGAAAGAAAGAAAAAAACAGGACTTTCCACTCGTCCTCATAATCGAGCAGTTTTTTTTAAATCCTCCTTTCTCTCAAATGTCATTTGTAACTGGGAAGTGTGAAATCAGCCGTTTTAACACCCCTCTTTCCTCCCTCTTCTAAATGGCTGAAAGAAAAAGCAACAACTGAACTTAGAAAACGAAAGAAATGAAACTACACCCCTCATCAATTAGTGGGTTGATTGCATCATCATGGAGATCATACGCTTCCGTCCCGGAAGGGACCGCTCTAATGTTTCATTACTGAGACGAATAGAGACTCCATCCTGTCCCCCTCCCCCCCCCCCCCTCCCCCTCCCTTCACCCTGAGCACAATGTTTCTGCCTACCCCTCCCCAACTCCCCCCCTCCACCTCCCCGACTACACCTCCCCCCCCCCCCCCCCCCCCCTACACCCCGCCGCCGCCGTCCCTGTGGCGTTCGTCTCACTCCCGCTGCTCCACCTGACACCGTAATAATGGCTACTATAGCATGAAGCTGTCGAGTTTTCCAAAGGAGATATCGGCCCTGCTGTGCTGATGTTCACAGCACACGTAAAAGAAACAAACGGCTGAACGATAATAACGGTCGTTAGTTTTTCTCTTACGCTCGCACAAACGTGGGCAGCACACACTGCATGTGCAGGCGAAAAGACACCCAAGAACATGCACATTCATGCGTATACATGCGTACACACGCACGCACACATGCACGCACGAAGGCGCATGCACACACACACACACACACACACACACACACACACACACACACACACACACACACACACGCATGCACTCACACACGCACACACACACACGCACGCACGCACGCACACTGTAAGGCAGGAACGGCTGACTTTGAATCACTGCACAGTAAAAGTTGACAATTTTCAGTGAAAGAATGTAAAACATCCTTTAGGGACATTAGAATAGCAACTAATTCTGCAGTAAAAATTGAAAAGTGGTTACTAAGATAATATGATTTCTCCACTTTTAATCTTAGTATTAAACAAGCTCTATAAATCCAAAGATCCATTGTAAGAATATTACAGAAAGTAATTACGTGACACATCTCCTTTCGTTGAAAAGAATGAATGTGACTTTCTGTTGGGTGCCCTCACATTGTGGAATTTCAACACATGAGAAAGTTGCTCGGAGAGCAGCTCGCAATATTGAAGGCACGACTGCACTGAACATTCCGCTCAACCTATCAGAATGTCATACTGTGATTGATAGAGCATCCTTTAACAGTTTTAAGAGGTTAATTCAAAGACACAGATAGACAATATTATCACAACTGTATATACCAATCCTGACATCCACCCAAGACTCCATTTGACAAATTCGAAAGTCCATATCTAGAGAGGTAGCAATTTTAATTTGTAGGATGCGTTCAAATTCACTTCGAACCAAATACAGCATAAATGTTACATGTGCGCGCGTGTGTGTGTGTGTGTGTGTGTGTGTGTGTGTGTGTGTGTGTGTGTGACTCTTAGTGTACGTCACCTATTACTAGATTGTTCAAGATTAAAGAAGATAGTGCACACGGCTGGTACTAATACTCTTTTCACATGAAAGATCGACTCCACTGAAATTGCCTAAAATGTTAAATAATTATGCTTTTTTTTTTGTTCGGTATGCCCACATCTATTAAGCAGTCCAGTAGTAATTTGTCTTTAAATTTAAAAAAAAAAACCCTCATATACAAAAAGAAATTACTTACACACACACACACACACACACACACACACACACACACACACACACACACACACACACACACACAATCCGTCTGTAATCACTTTAAGAGGGAAGATGTTAAACTGAAGAAGAACTCACGCACACAGACATCACATACAAACACAGGAACAGACGCACAGAACACACACACACACACACACACACACACGCGCGCGCGCGCGCGCGCGCACACGCACGCACGCACGCACGCACGCACGCGCGCGCTGGACCTTCGAACGGAAAGTGCTAGCTCCTGTGATATACTTCGCAAATTTCTATCATAGTGTTTTCGTTTCCACTTGATAAAATCGCCCGATAAAATCGCCCTTAAATCTCTTCTTTGAGCAACTGATTCCTGAAAAATTTTACAGCTTCTGTGGATATTGGCATATGCTGGACAACCAAACAAAATGCACTTCATTTTCAACACTGTCTGTTTCTCTACACGTTTGACAAGATCTATCCTTCGATTTCTGGAACCATTTTTGGTTTGCGTTAAGACCGAGCGTTCTGGTTCGAAATTTTGCCAAACTATATTTGTGTCATTTATGCGTTATAATTCTAGATATTTCTCAGCTTCGAGATTCGAGATTAGAGAGAGAGAGAGAGAGAGAGAGAGAGAGAGAGAGAGAGAGAGAGAGAGAGAGAGAGAGAGAGAGAGAGAGAGATACCCTGTTATATGATTTGACCAGAGACAAACCCCGTAATTAAGCTGCACCAACCAACCAACGGCCAATCATATTTTTCATCATTTATACCTACTACAACTACTAATAAAAATAATGATAATAATAATTATGATGGAGATAACACCACCACCACCAATAATAACAATAATAATGAAGATGTTGATGTTGATGATGATGATGATAATGATGATGATGATGATCATCATCATCATCATCATCATCATCATCATCATCATCATCATCATCATCATCATCATCATCATCATCTTTCATTTTTAGGAGAGAGAGAGAGAGAGAGAGAGAGAGAGAGAGAGAGAGAGAGAGAGAGAGAGAGAGAGAGAGAGAGAGAGAGAGAGAGAGAGCACGTATGCAAACACAAACAAACCAGAGCTACACAAGGTTAACAAAAGCGAACAACAACTACCAAACAATCTGACACCGCTGACACACTACCACCCACCACAACCAACAAGTACAACAAAACAGCAACGAAAACCAAAACGCCAGCAACAGCAACATAAAGAACAGCGAAAAAAGGAGGGAAAATAAATGAGACACAGTCAGAGAGAAAGAAAATAAACGGATTACCCATTGTCTTTGAATTCTGAACACGAAAAAGGTGGAATGTTGATTGAAAATTTATTAGCACGACACGCACGCGATTACAACTCGGGCAGAAAATCCTATTTGGCAAAATAGAAAACTGTTCTATGTTTTCCAGAAAAGCGTGTTCAGACTGTGATGAGAAGGGGGTAATGGGGAAAAAACCCAAAAAAACTTCACTACGAAAGGGCCAAAAGAAAGAAACAGTCCCGCTGAGCCAGTCAGTGCACGCAGTCTTGCGGAAAGAACAATAATGGTATCTGTCGTGTGTCTCTCTTTCTCTCTCTCTCTCTCTCTCTCTCTCTCTCTCTCTCTCTCTCTCTCTCTCTCTCTCTCTCTCTCTCTCTCCAAGACGGAGCATCGAAGATTGTGTGTGTGTGTGTGTGTGTGTGTGTGTGTGTGTGTGTGTGTGTCTGTGTGTCTGTGTGTACGTCTCTCTGTGTGTGCTTGTGTGCGTGCGTGCGTGCATGCGTGCATGCGTGCGTGTATGTATGTATGTATGTGTGTGTGTGTGTGTGTGTGTGTGTGTGCGCGCGCGCGCGCGCGCGCGCGTGTGTGTGTGTGTGTGTGTGTGTGTGTGTGTGTGGCTTAATTGTTTGTGACGTGGGTCAGGCCATCAAAGCGGGTGCCAGAGAAATCAGGCATATATATCTTGCATCTTCTTTTTACAAAGGTTTATCCATTTCTAATGGTGGGCCGAAAATGCTTGTTTGCTTAATTCAATGAATTGTGATCAGTCCTATCTCTCTGGATAGGGAGCGTGGCTCAAAGGTAGTTAATCCAAAATATGAGCAATTATTGTTTCATCATCTGGGATAAACAAAACTGATTCACCACTCATCTGAATGACAACGTTTCGCAGATGTGATTTCGCTTTTAAATATCGTTCCAAAATATTGGGAAAATGCTGCGAAAAAATATTAACGCCTTCCTTGCGCTGAACTCAGAAGCAATCTGAAGCGATCAAAGCTAAGTGCATTTTCGTTATTTTGTCCGTCTTTATTTCACCTGAGGAAGACCTAAGAGGTCGAAACGCGTTGTGTGTGTTGTCTTGTGACTCGTTTGTCCACGTTTCTCTGGGCGGTTCGCTGACATTTATTTAAGATTTGTTTAGATTTCCGCCTGCAGTCGTTTCACTTTGCATCTAGAAAAAATATTAATCATGCCACACATAATGTTGCATGTGTCCTTTCACAGTGACCGAACTTGGAGATGCATTGTCAGCCTCTCTTGTTATTTTCAAATGATCTTCGGCGCTAAGACATATACATAGTTTCGATTGCAACAATTGATTCATTGGGTCTTTGATTCATTACTGACATTTTCAAAAGTTGTACAGTGACTTAGTGTCTACCTAATTTTCCAAACTCCATGAAAGGTTTCATGTTTGATATATTATTTTTTCTCTGAGTACGTTAAGAAATCATTTTCTTTAATTACCCTAGATATACTTTGTAAAGTCTCAGTATCATTGCAGATACGGTTTTGAAAGACAGTGCTTCATTTTGTAGCATTTTCTTTAGCTGTTGAAATGCAAGTACCGGTAGATAGTTGCTATCTTTCATCCCATCAGTTCGAGTAAGCAAACAGGAGAACATGATCCAATAACAACAAAAAACAACAAATGCATATCTTTTTGACAGACCATTTTCCTAAACAAACAAGAAAAGACATTCCCGACACAACAACAACAACAACAACAATAATAACAAAAAACAACACCGACGTCAACAACAGCAGCAGCAGCAACAGCAACAACAACAACGACGACAACGACGACTATAAGAAGAAGAAGAAGAAGAAGAGGAACAAGAACAACAACGACAACGACGACAACAACAACAACAACAACAACAACAACAACAAAAGTAACAACTGCAGCAAGAACTCAAAACCCTGATGTGATCCAGTTCTTGTATATAAGCAAATTCCAGCTGATCCTATTGCTCTAAAAATGCACGACTAAAAGCAAATATCTTTTAGGTATGGATTAATGATAGACTGTCATAGAAACTTCTGGCTGGAGGCTTTAATGCCTCTTTTCCATTCGCATCCCCCCTCGCCCCCCCCCCCCCCGCCATACCAACCCACCCATATGTACTCCTCTCTCTCTCTCTCTCTCTCCTCCGAATCTCTCTCTCTCTCTCTCTCTCTCTCTCCTCTCCTCTCTCTCTCTCTCTCAGTCGCCTGTTGCTGTAAAACAATTAAGAGAGTCATGTTCTCTCCATTGGTGGATGAAATTCTAAGCTTTCTCTAGAGATTCCTCCCACCAGCTAAGAGAATCATGTTCAGGGACAGCTTTATGAAGCTGTTCGTTGTTTTCAATACTGACATGCTTTCTTCATAATTCACACTGATTGTGGACTCTGCGGACCCAACGTGTGGGAGTCTGTTGTACTTGACATGCCACTACTCTGTCGATCAGTTAGACTTCAAATAGACAAAAACCTTCATGTAAGATGTGCATTTATATCACATAGATTTCCAACGCCAATTCAATTCACTGCACGGTAAGTTAAAAAAAAAAGGAGGCCCTGCTACGTAATCTACAG
>JADBJO010000453.1:87500-92500 GCA_016801955.1 Conus betulinus
CGCGGATAAACTGTCATTCCAAACCTTGAAACCGGTCAAAAGGATACAAATCAGTTGAGTTGCAATTCATTTTCTATGCTTATATATATAAGTAATTCATGAAGTATGTGCGAGCAAAAACGAAACTTTTAAACATTTTGTGTTGTAACTGTAGTCAAATCAAAAACTTATTTGCCATGATTTTCACAAATATGATATACGTCCCAAACTCTCAAACTGCTTTTCTGCTTATTTCAGCATCGAAGCTTTTTACATATCGTTTCCATACTGTTTGCGTTCTTCTGGGAGAGGACATGTTGAGGATGAAGATGGGACTCCAAAAACACGACAGAACTGACCTATAACTATTTGACTCTGACTGCTTAGAAATTTCATCTTGTATAGTTTACGGTGTTTTAAATGCGGATGTCCTCTTTGTTGTCTATCTTCTGCGTCTTTCTTTGCAGAGTCTTGTGCAATATAATGCACTGGATTGTCCCTCGGTGTTCATCTTTTTTCATCCCACGTTTTATTTTCTTGTCACAAATTGTCAGAACCCACTATCTCATATATATATGAGTTCTGGCAGTCAGCCCTCATGTCGCAGATTCAACTGCATATCATTGTATTCCGTTCCATAGCGTATCAATGTGTTCCATGACATTTCGTGACATTTCACTGCACTGTGATATCCTACACTGTGATTACAATGATTATATTGTATAACATGACTGTTGTTTTCTTGCGTTCTGTCATATTGTCCTGCATTTACATTGCACTGTGTATATAATACATACACTGCATCGCATTTCAATGTGCCGCATACTTTTTGCATTCTGTCAAATTACACTGTGTTCCATGGCACTGTCTTGCATAACACTCTATTCTATAACATTGCATTGCGTCATATTGAACTGCGTTGCACTCTGTGCCAGACGATTTTTTGTGTTCTATTGCATTCTGTCATGTTATATTGTATTGCACGATGTCGCGTTGATTACAACATGGCGCACACATGACTTTGTATAGTGCTGCATTAAAGTAGATGACTTTGTATAGTGCTGCATTACAGTAGATGACTTTGTATAGTGCTGCATTACAATAGATGACTTTGTATATGCTGCATTGCAGTTGACTTTATATAGTGCTGCATTACAATGGATGACTTGGTATAGTGCTGCATTACAATAGATGACTTTGTATAGTGCTGCATTGCAGTAGATGACTTTGTATAGTGCTGCATTACATTACAATGGATGACTTTGTATAGTGCTGCATTACAGTAGATGACTTTGTATAGTGCTGCATTACAATAGATGACTTTGTATAGCGCTGTACAATAGTGACTTTGCATAGCGCTGCATTACAATAGATGACTTTGTATAGCGCTGCATTACAATAGATGACTTTGTATAGCGCTGCATTACAATAGATGCCTTTGTATAGCGCTGCACTACAATAGATGACTTTGTATAGTGCTGTATAGCGTTGTATAAAACGACACTCTGCTGGAATGTTTGGCATTGTATCATTGTCTGGTCACAAACTCACTGGTCTCACTGGATTCGCAGTACCAGGATCGCAGGGAAGGGGGGGGGGGGGGGGGGGGGGGGGGGGGGGGGGGGGGAGAGCAGGTTGTTGGAGCACAAAGAGGGGAAAGGGGAGCTGAAACCAACTGGCCCTTCCATTCTGCCTGCCTCCTCGTCCGACACCCCCTACCCTCGCCTCCCCTTCCCACCTCTGACTTTGCATGGTGAAGTGAGCGAAAAGCTGGAGTCGGCTTTGTACCATATCGCACGTACGTCCAACATACTGATCGCACCTGCAGTGTGAACAACCGCCACAAGAACACAGAGCCGCCACGCACGAGTAAGATCCTGTAATCCCACGTCAGCATTCGGGCAGAGGAGGGGTGGGTGGGGTGGAAGTGGAAAGGAGGAGGCTGGAGGGCAGGAGGGCAGAGGGAGAGGGAAGGGGGAGGTGAGTGGATGCTATGGGTCTGGTTTCTATCATATTCAAGGTCAACACCATGGTCACATGTACAGTGTGAACAACCTCCGGCAGAAGATCAAAGCCGTCACGCACGATTAAGATATCACCATCCCACGTCAGCGTTTGGGAAGGGTTAAGGGGTAGGGAATGGGAGAAGGGGAAGGGGGAATAGGGAGGAGGTGATGAACGGGTAATTTGCACTGGAATACACAAAGAAGAGTGGCCATGGTCGAGTGTGAGTATGGTACTGCATTTGCCTTGTGTTAACCGTATCATCACAAAAGATGCCTCTGCGTGAAATTCGGATTAACTTCCCTGGGGGGGGGGGGGGGGGGGGGGTGTTGCCTTTGCCTTTGGACAACGTCACACACATTTTTGATTCCATGTGTATGTTTTGTTGTTGTTGTCGTTGCTTTCTTTTCAAAGTAGCACAAATATATAGTTTTTTTCTCTGCCAGTGGCAGAGTTGGTGGCTATTTTTTCGGTTGACACTCGACCAGAATCCGAAGAAATAGCTCCATGCACCATATCTAATCCCCCCCCTCCCCCACCCTTCAAAAAAGGGTGGTCAAAAGATATTACCAGTTAAGCAAAAAAAAAAAAAAAAGATGAATTGTTAACACCAGCGAACTAATACGATTGTAGAGGTAGATACACATGGCAAAAGGTGTCGCAAGTTTTCACAAGAGTGTGCTCAATCCCCTCCCCCCTCCCCTCCCGCCGTCCCCTCCAAAAAGAGAGAGAGAGAGTCACCAATCTATCCCCCCTTTCTATTTCATACTCTATTCAGTAGATTGCTTTTCTTTCTCTCGTCTTTTATTTCCATTTCATGGCTATTTGTAAGGTAGACTGACTCTTTATGCGCTGCCCCCTCCTCCCTCTTCCACCTTCCTTGCTCCCCTCCCCCCCCCCCCCCCCATCATCTTCTTCAAACATCATCACCATCCTTCGCTCACTCGTTACATTCTGTATTGTTATGGTATTGTGTGTTTCAGTTGTTGTCTGAAGCTCTGTCCCAGTCCCCCTCATTTCTTCCCTTCCTTCTCCTTTCCAACCTTCGTCTTACATCCTCTGTCTACTCATAATTATTAGCGGGCAATCTGACCACAAAGTGAAGGTTCAGACATTTTAAGACATTGGTCATCCCCGTCCACTCTCACACCATCTCACCCCCCCCCCCCCCCTTCCATGCACCCCTTCAAAGACAGCGCTAAACTTCTTACCTTTCCCGTCCCCCCCCCCCCCCCCCTACCCCCCTATCCCCAACCCTCCTCTGTTCAGTCGTCAGATTCTGTATTGTGGCTCTTTCATTTGCCGTCAAATGTCTTCCACCTTCTCCACATCCGCATCCCCCCCGTTTTTCCCCTCACGCCCCTTCCCTTAACATTTTCCTTCTACATCGCGCGTCCGCTCAGCAGGACATTCGCCGCTCAGCAGGACATTCGCCGCTCAGCAGGACTTTCGCCGGCTGACTGAAGGTTCAGGTCTGTTAACGTACTGGACCTTCCTGCTCATCTCCCTCCCCTCCTTCTAACGCCATCCCATCCCCCCCCCCCCCCCCCCTCCTCTGTCTGTCTGTCTGTCTGTCTGTCTCTCTCTCTCTCTCTCTCTCTCTCTCTCTCTCTCTCTCTCTCCAACCAGCACTCTGCTTCTGTCTCCCGCTCACCCTTCTACCCCACACCTTACATCCCCTCCCCACTCCCCCACCCCCTCTTTCCCCACCCCCATACTGTAAACTGACTCGCATTTTGTGGTGAAAGACAGAAAGCTTCTCTGTCACGTCAAACGTAGCAAGCACGCTGATTGATGTACAGACTAATAAGACTGTTAGCCAGCCTGTGGGTGTAACGTACCTGGGACTTACGTAATGCGCTGTGCCAATGCTGAAAGGAAAACGACCTTTCGTCGTCTTTTGATCAGACGCCATGCCAGTTTTTGTGTATGCTGGTCTGCATAGTCACTCGGAAAACCATTTAATTGAGCAGACTATGGGAACCATTTAGATGCTTGTGTGTTAGGTGCCTGTGTATTTGCAGCTGAATACAACGCCAACAACAACAACAAACAACAACAACACAGCAGCAGCAGCAGCGACTATCGTTACAGCTAGCTACCACCACCACCACCACCACCACTACCACTATCAATAGCGAATATGGTTTAAGTGGCAAGTTTTAGTTGAAAACTACTAAATCGCGCTTTCAGACATACTTCCTATCCTCATTTATTTACGTGTGACAACAAACTTCACACCGAACCTATCGAGTACACAGTTATGTAGGAACAGTATTTTCTAAAATGCTTGGCTGAAAAGATAGATGTTCAGCTTTTTTTTTTTTTCACTTGAAGGCAGAGGAGCAGGCAGACATAGTGAAGTGGGAGATAGTAAATTCCGAATATCGATTTCACTTTTAGCTCTTCTGGACTTTCTGACTGAAGGAGTGTGGAGTACATGGTAAGTGGAGTAGACAGAGCTCAGATGATGGCTAAGATGGAAAAGAGCCATCTCAAACACTGAAGGCAAGAGTAACCAGTTTAATCGGAGAACGGAATTATTTTCAAAGTGAGGTTCTGCAGGAGGAAATTGAAGCAAATGTTTCATCGGAATTTAAAGTAAATCCGCTAGGTAACAAGCGCAAGATTCACCGCCAATCTTGCGCCCGATTCGAGAAGATAAGAGAGTGCTCGTTCTTCGTTTTCGTTGTCTATCTTGCCTGAAGAAGACCTCGGAGGTCGCTAAGCGTCGTGTTTTGTCTTATGTTACGTCCCTGTAATCTGGCGGATTTACTTTAAAATTCTTTTCGAAATTCGACAGGCCGCCAGTGAAGTTTCTTATACAACAATGTAAAGCGATTTCGCTTAATTTTATTTGTACGAGTGATGCGCTGTCTGCTCTGAACCAAGAGGTCTCAGAAAACAACAATGAAAAAGAAAGCAACAACAATAACAATAAAAAAATGTTCTACTCTACAGTATAACTGAAACCGTTTTCATAAACGAATGATAAAGCTGTGTCAAGGGGGCAAAGT
>JADBJO010000453.1:95000-97500 GCA_016801955.1 Conus betulinus
CGAGATATGCATTTTTTTTTCATCTTTCTTCACTGCTGCATTGTTGTTGTTGTTGTTGTTGTTGGTTGTTACATATATTTTTTCTTCTTTCAAAGTGGGATTAATATGCAGTTTTCTCACCTTCACTGCCAATGGCAGAGTTACTTCCCATTCCTCAGTGGAAACAGGACCAGAACCCCAAAGGACCCTCTCACACTTTAAATACCCGCTCCTCTTTATCCCCTCTCCTCTGGAATAAGGCCAAGAACTATCGCTAGAGAAGCAAACAATAGAAGAGTTTTCAACACCAACACACAAATGCCATTACAGAAGTGCATACAATGAGGATTGATGTCACAACTATTCTGGAGTGTGTCCTCAACCCTTTTACCTCCACTCCCACCTTCAAATTTAGATGGCAACCCCACACATTCTTCGTCCCTTCCCTCGCCGCAATCCACCCCTCCCCCCCCCCGTTTTTTTTTGCATTCCACCCAGTAATCATTAGGGTTGGGTTTTTCTTTACTGTTCTTTCTCTCCCTAATCCATAGCTGTTTGGCAGACTGGCCCCTTATGCCCGGCCTCCCCCTCCCTCTTCTCTCCCCTCCCCTGCTCGCCCCCCCCCCCCCCCCCCTTCATTCTCCACAGCACTGTTCTTTGCCCAGTCGTCGCCCTCTGTATTGCTTCGTGATTGAATATTATGTTGTCAGACCCTTCCCCTCCCCCTCCACCCGTTTCGTCACCCTTTCCTCCCACCCTCGTCTTACACATCCTCTGTTTACTCATAACAGCAGGACACGCACCCATTCATTGAAGGTTCAGACCTTTTAACATAATTATTGGACTTCCTCACCCACCCTCACCCCTCCCTGATCCCCTTCTATGCATCCCACCCCCCTCCCCACAACTAGCACATTCTTTCTGTTCGCCACATCTTCCTCGTCCTCTCTGCCCACCCCAACCCCCATTTCCCCCACCTTTCTTCGCTCAGTTGTTAGTGTCTGTATTGTTGTGGATCTTTCATTTGTTGTCAGATGCCTTCCTTCTCCCCCCCCCCCCCCCCCACCTCCTCTTCCCTCCCCCCTGCAACCCCTTCCCCCCCCCCCCCAGCCTTTCCCTCTTCTCCTTCACTTCCCACTCTCATCTTCCATCGGACGTCCGCTCAGCTGAATGTCCGCCGATAGATTGAAGGTGCAGACCTTTTAATATATTGGACATCCCTGCTCACCCCCCCCCCCCCCCCCTTCCAATAATCTGCCCTCCTACATGTACACTCCCCACCCCCCCCCCCCCCCCTCCCACCCCAACCAGCACCCCCCGCTTGTTTTTGTCCATTCCCTCGTGCCCATCTTTCCTATTTCCCATACTTGTAAAGAAACTGACCCGCCCTTTGTGCTGAAAGACAGGGAGGCCTCCTCTCTCATGTGCCGAACGTAGCAAACACACTGATTGATACGCAAATTAAGACTGTAAAGCAAGTCTGTGGGTTCCAGATACATGGAACTTGCCTGCTATGCTGCGCCATGCCAGTGCTGAGAGAAGGAGTAGGTTATGCTCTTTGTGGTCAGTCTCATTTCGACTCGCATGCCATTTCTTTGTGTGCATGTCTTTGACTGTGTGTTCGCTGGGACACCATTGGATTGAACGGGTTAAGAAGGTCACGTTTTGAGGTTTGTTTTCCAGGTGCATGTGAATTAGTGACTGGATACAGCGACGACAACAACAACCGCAACCACCACCACAACAACAACAACTACTTCTACTACTACTACTACTACTACTACTACTACTACTACTGCTGGTGCTGCTGCTTCCACTACTACTACTACTAATTACACGCTACCACGCCACACACCACCCACCACCACCACTACTACTACACTGCTACTAGTGCTACTTTTGCTGCTGCTACTACTCCTACTGCTACTACTACTATTGCTGTGCTGCTGCTGCTCAACAGTTTTTGTATAGCGCAATTATTTCAGTTGAAAACTAACTGTGCTTTCATACACCATTCAAACATTCATCCATTTGCAGGTAATAACTAACTTAAATGAACGTATTGAGGACATTCATAATTTTGTAGAAACAGTATCGTCCAAAATGTTTGGCTGGAAAGATAGGGTTTTAGCTGTGTTTTGAAGCAGGTGAAGTGGACAGACGTTATTAAGTGGGAGGCAGTTAATTTCCAAGCAGTTTGGGGTGGCAAAGCTAGAGGGACGCTTACCAAACGATTTTTTAGATTTCGATTTTAGATCTTCAGGAATGTCTGACGGAAGAAGTGGAGAGCTCGTGATGACCGGAATGTGCAGGGCGTAAAGAACAGGTATGGTGGAAGAAAACTATTAAAACAAACAAACAAACAAAAAAAAAAAAAAAAAAAAAAAAAAAACGGAAGGCAAGAATAGCCAGTTTGTACTGATAACAAATCAACAGGCGTCCAGAGAAGTTTCTTCATCAACGATCTTGAGTGATCTGGCTTCCTTTATTCAGATCATCATCATCATCATCATCATCATCA
>JADBJO010000453.1:102500-105000 GCA_016801955.1 Conus betulinus
ATTCTTCTTCTCATTTATCGTCTGACAACCGAATTCCTCCTTCCTTGGAAAGCCGGAGCTTAATTCCAGAACCGCATTATTCCCTTCAAACCTGGCTGGCATTAATTTTTCGCTACGTCACTCTGTGTCTTCCTTGCCACAAGCACTGTGGCTTTACATGACGGGGGTACTTTCAAAAGACAAACACTATCTTCGTTTCTTCTTTGTTTCTGTAGAGATAAGACAGTTCAGGTTCCAGTTGAATGTAATGTGAATGTATACAGCAGTGCCATTTGTATGTTAAAATTATGAAATGTATTTGTCCATCATCTTATTGAAAGCAAAAGATGCATTTGAAAATGATGGAGGAAGGGGAGGGGGTATTGTCGGGTAGCTTTAGTCACAAACCAGTGTGAGCTTGAGCTCATTTCCGGTTGCTTTTTAAAGTCTTGACGGACTGCCCTAGGTTCTCATTTCACCTGATACTCATTGTTACCATTTCTTTTTTTAAACTCGGGCAGGCTTTTGCCCGGGATTAAGCACACAAGATTTTAAAGCAGTGAGTGAGCATTCAAGTAAAGTGGGAGTGAGAAATAATCAATTTAAGGATATAAAGTGCTGTGCTTGGGGCTGTCATTTAGGGCGCCCTTGGTTTTTTTAATGCTTGATAAAGGTTTTACAAATAAACCGAAAATTTGCAGTATGCTTATTGAGTGTTGGTGGGATTTATTGTTCACTTTCTTCTTTATTTGTTAGCTTCTCTTTTTTTGTTTTTACCTTCACAGGCAATACAAATAAAAGGAGGGTGGTGGTGATGAGAGGGGTTGAAGAAGGACAAAGGAGTTAAAGAGAAAAGAAAGAAAGAAAGAAAAAGGAGGGTAAAGGAAGAAGTATTACACTTTCAATTCTTGATAGTGATATGAATAAGAGACCACTACAGCTGAACACAGCGTCAATTACTTGACGAGTGTGTGGGTTGAAGAATACTGGCTGTCTGCATGTCTGAGCCCGATGTGGTCCTCCGAAGTCAACTGGGCACTAACCCCATCATGTGACTCACCAGAGTCGCCTCTTGAACCAGTCACGTGTTCAGAGGCCCGACTGACTGACACGTAGCATGCGATGAACATTCCAACGTGTTTTGGGAATATAAAACAAATATTATAAAACATAACAACTTGCAGCCGAGCCATCCAATCAACCAAACCCCAACCCCCTCCCACGTCTCTCTCTCTCTCTCTCTCTCTCTCTCTCTCTCTCTCTCTCTCTCTCTCTCTCTTATTCTTAGTCACACAAAACAATGACAGCAACGCACTCACAAACACACATACACACTTATCTCTTCAGCCCCCTCCCGTACGGACAAACAGAAAATGCTAATTCCAGTTCTCAGAGAGACACATACAGTCCTGATGGAGAAGACTGATCAATCGATTGATTTGGTGATTTTGTACTTGGAATTTGAACTGGCATGAGAAGAAAACTTGCTGGTTAGGTCCAAAAAGAAGTTTTGATTACTTTATGCTTGTTTGTTGGTTTGTTGTTTCTGTTTGTTTACGGCATGTACACTTGTCACGTAAATCAATCTAAAACTACTTCAAGAGAAAAATGTTCCCGTCTGCGAATTACTTTATTTCATCTCATCTTTTTACAATCCTCAAACATCTGAAAGCCGTTGAAGGTGCGAGGGTTGCTCCTTAAGTACTCTTTCGTATGTCTCTTTTATTCATCCTTTCTTCATTTTCTTCATTATTTTCCTCTCTTTCTCTCTTTCATTCTTTCATTCCAGCCACGGAAGAGGACCTGCTAATGGCTTCACGGGGAGCTGGGTCTGGAAGGTTTCGCTCTGTTCATGCAGGGCTGGTTGAAAGACGAGCCAGTGGGAAAGAGAAACAAAATCCATAAAATATAATGACAGTACTGTTTGGTCGCCTCAAGTGAGCCACCCACTCACCCACTTCCCCCCTGGTACTCCTCTGTCCCCCAGCCCCCACCACCAACGTCCTCCATTTTCCCCCATCCTATCGATAACCCAAGGATTCGGTTCCAGAACCGCACTATTCTCTCCAAACCTGATACCAGATTTGTGATGCACCACAGGATTATTCTCCATGTCCTTACCGCGATGTCTAAACTTGAAACGAGCATTTCAAGAGGAGCTCCGTTTGTGTTTCCTCTTTGCTTCTTCCGTTAACTGGTAGAATTAAAAACAAGAGGGTGTGTGTGGGGTTGGTTGGGGGTGGGAACAGGAGTAGGAGTGGAAATTAGGGGTGGGATTTTAGATGGGGCTGGGAGAGGGGAGGGGGGGGGGTAAGAAAAAAAAACTAAACACTTCGTCCACTTCATCAATCAAAGAAATGATTTCTAGAGTTGACTATAATATCATACTGTTGACGTCTGTGGGGATGGAGAAGACTGGCTGTCTATGTGTCTAATCTGATGAGTTTGAGCAAAGACACTTTCCGACTCCGGGTTATTCATGTTTCTGTGTGTTCTGACTCAGAGTCTGATGAAATTTACC
>JADBJO010000453.1:107500-110000 GCA_016801955.1 Conus betulinus
GAGAGAGAGAGAGAGAGATAGACAGACAAACAGACAGACAGACAGATAGACAAAGAGACAGAGATAGAGAAGGGTGGCAATCTGGATCTAATGAGATAGTTTTGTTGTCCCAAAAACACTGTAATCTTCGCTTCCCATGTTCATCTCTCCCATGTATCATCTCACAACCCATTTCCTCCTTCCCTGGGAAGCTGGAGCTTAGTTGCAGAACCTGATTATTCCCTTCCAACCTGGCTGGCATTCATTTTTTTCGCCGAATCACAGAGATCTCCCTGCCACAAACACAGACGCTCTACTTGACAGGGGTATTGTAAAAGACAAACGCTGTCTTCGTTTCTTCTTTCTTTCTTTGTTGTGTGTCTTGATTGGCAAAAATACCAACGCAAAGAGGGCAGGGACAGATGGGAGAGGTGGAGAGAAGTGGAGAAGGAAAAGAAAGAAACCCACCAACTTTTTTTTAGTTCATTAATAATGGGACAGGTGAGAGACTGGTACAGCTGAACAGTCATTTGACCGCTGTGCGGAGGAAGAAGACCGGCTTTCGATGTGTCTAACCCTGATGTGACGCTTGGTGGTCTGTCGGGCTATAAACCAGTATTGCTTTTTAAGTCACCCCCCGTGTTCAAAGGATAACTGACTGCCAAGTGGCGCAGGAGGAATATTTCAAAGGTGTTTTGCAAAATAAAATAAAGTTTAAAAGAAAACGAAACATAACAAAATGAAAAATAATCTCTCTGTCTCTCTGTCTCTCTGTCTGTCTGTCTGTCTGTGTCTGTCTGTCTGTCTGTCTTCTGTCTCTGACTGTCCTAACGACAGTCACAAAACAACAACAACAACAACAACAACGACAACAACAACAACGAACACACAAAACAAGCACACAAACTTAACCCTCCTCCACCTCACCCCACAAACAGAAAATCCTTAATACATGTTACAGATAGACATACACATTCATGATGAAGAAGACTAACAAACTGGCAAAGTCATACTTGAAATTTGCGTTGGCAAAGAGAGGAAAAGTTTGCTAGTTGTATATATAAAAAAAGAAGTTTTGAATCGTTTAGGTTTGTTTTTATTTGCTTCTCTCTTTCACGGCAATTGTACCTTTCACGTAAAAACACTTTGAAAATATTTGAAGAGAAAAAACGTTTCTGCGCGAGTTTTTTTACTTATTTTATCTACTCTCACCTTTATTTGTCTACTACACTGGAACATCTGAAAGACGAACAGTTGTGGAAGGATCGTTTTTTTTTTTTTCTTCAAGTGCTCTTTCGTGTGTCTCTTTCATTCACCCTTTTCTTCATTTTTCTTCATCACTTTCCCTCTCTTTCTTTCTGTCTTTTCTTTCTTTCCGGCCGTGGAATGGGCCTGCTAATGGCACCGCGGGGAACTGGGTCTAAAAGGGTTCGCGGTGCTTACGCAGTGCTGGTTAAAAGATGAAACAGTGGGAAAGAAAAAACAAAATCCATGGCAAAAAATACTGACAGTACTGTTAGGTCGCAACCCCGTGCGCCATCCCCTCCCCCCCCCCCCCCCTTTTACTACTCCTCCCCCGTTCTCTTTTCCTCTCCTCACCCCCTGCCAGCCTGCCCCATCTTCAACATCCATTTTCTAAACTATGGGGACTCGGTTCCAGAAACTCATTATGGTCTTGAACATGGCATTATATTTTTTTTTTTTGTCGTACTACATACTTACTGCCCAGGCCCCAACCCAAGTTTCAATAACTTGAAAGCAACAATTTCAAGGCGGAAACTTTGCGAGTTTTTTTTTTTTTCATTTACTTCTTCATTTAACTTGTAGTATTGAAAATGTGGTGTGGGGCGGGATGGGTGGGGGTGTGGTGGGTAGAGGTGGGAGGGGGAATGTCAGGTTGGAGTGGGATTTGGGTATGGGATGAATAGGATGGGCGGGGTTGGGGGGGGGGGGGGGGGGGGTAAGAAGAAAAACAAAGAAAACTACACCTTCACTTCATTTTTTTTTTTTCAAAGAAATGACCCTCGACAGGTGAACATAATCACAGTCAGTATGTGGGGTGAAAAAGACCGACGGTTAATGCATCTAATCCTGATGTGACCCTCCGTTGTCGGCTGGACTATAAATCCCCTCAATTATCTTTTCGTATTGCCGTGAAGATAATGCGTGGTTAAAGGGTTTACTGACTGTCGGCATCATGGAAGCCTTTTTTGTTGTTTTGTTTTTGTTGTTAAAAAATCACGAACACAAATACAAAAACAAAACAAAACTAGACAAAGCCTCAGCCATCCGATTAATCCCCACCCCCATCTCTCCCCTCCGTTCCCACACACACAAAAAGCTTCCTGCAATAACTCTAAAAAAAAACAAACAAAGAAATAAATATACACGGAAAACAAAATTCTTCAATAGAACACATACATCTATGACGACAGACAATCTGTTTATTAATTCATATCTTTCTCTCTTTTGTTCGTTTTATTTATTTCTTCAATTTTTACACTAGAAACTTTAACTGGAA
>JADBJO010000453.1:112500-115000 GCA_016801955.1 Conus betulinus
GCTATGTGTAACGTGTCATCCATACCAACGGCCAAACAGGCCTTCTCTTCCGAAAGTTGGTGATGGGATTTTACGTGTTTGCAAGATGTCATGCGTGCGTTCACACACGGAACATAGTCTCATATAGTCTCATTCGAAGTATGTGTGTCTCTCTGGTTCCTTGAAACACTCTAAGCACAAACAATGAATAAACAACAGTTTTTTTTTTAAAATCTGCAATGAAGTTATGTTATTAGCAAGCGAGAATCTGATGGAATAGGGCATTGATCAGGGGCTTATTACACTTCTTGTGTGTACAAAATATGTACCAGGTGTGCGTTTGCTTTGTCCTCCCTTGAGGCCATGCGATGATCGCCAGCCTACCAATCGCGAATTGGCTCGGTACTGTTATTCATGGTTATTGTACCGTCTTGTGTTGCCCTTCTTGCGCTGATACTGTAGAAAGTTAATGGCAGTCGAACATGTCCATAACACACACACACACACACACACACACACACACACACACACACACACACACACACACACACACACACACACACACACACACACATATTCACACCATCACCACCACCACCACCACCACCCACCACAACAACAACAACAACATCACGGCACAGTGAACACGCCGTACACTGTAAACTAAGACCGCCCAGAGAGGTCATTAACCATTCATTATGAGTCTAGGCACTGGAAGTCTCCGTATTACCACCACCACCATCCCCACCACGACAACGACAACACAACAGCAACAACAACAACAACATCACGGCTCGGTGATCAGACTGAACACAGTAACCTAATACGATCCCTTCAAAGTCCGCCCCGTGAGGTCATCAATATTCATTACCAGTCCAGGCACTGGAAGCCTCTGTATTTGCACTTTCACACATTCACCTTCAAAAGGATCTCTCTTCTACTGTTTGTCAGGAACATTCTCTCAGCTTCCCCTTGGTTCCCTAAAATGACGATCAGCTTCCATTCATTCTACACACAGCATAACGGCTGGAGGCTTTGCTCCGGAAAGAAGCTACAGACCTTGAGCAACAGGAATCTGTTTGACCACAAACAAAGCAAACAAACAAGCTAAAAATATAAAAAAAAAAAATCATAATTATCAATTTTAGTTCAATTAATTAGCCACTCCAGTTTCATTACCCCTACGCCTCTTCTTCTGACGCCCCATCCTTACTCATCTCCACTTTTCCGTGGCAGCCCCGGCGCTGGCACTATACAGAGAGATTCAACATGAAGTCGTCATAAGGCAACCCACCGGAGGAGACACAGCCCTGCTTCCAGTCAACTCAGTCGTGTTCAGTGGTACCTGGTATGGCCGACAGTAGTACACCACTACACCTTCTACGCCCACTACTGACGACAAGTGTCGATAGTCCTTCGCGGGCGAAGATGACCACGACTTCCGCTATCACTGGGTGACGGTGAGTGTACGAAGATGGCTGATCGAGCCGATTCTTGCATGGAAAGAGTCTGTTGCAGTGTGGACAGGGCAGATTTGGAGGTGAGCCAGGCTGAAAGGCGGTGCTTGGTTGTTTTTTTGTTTTTTTTTTTTTTTTTTTTTTTTCGAAGCTGCCCGTTTTTGCTCCTGTGCCTCCACTCGCTTCGTTTCAAAATATTTCACTCACTGAAGACAGTGAGTACCTGGTCACGTAACCAGTACAGCCTGAGTGAGCTGCCCTCTCCGCCTGAAGGGGGCGCCACCATGTGTGTCAAACGACAGCAATCCCTATGAACTAGCCGGTACCAGAGACCTTCGACTTGAACATGGCAGTACCATTCATGTTTCAAGTCCTCACCAGCCACAGGTCATGTCTGTGGAAGACGGTGCTCCGACAAGGGTTTGGGAAGGATCGGATCTGAATCTTCAGCTAACTCTGTGTTCTATCACGAGGCTGACCGGGCACACAGCAGAAAAAAAGAAATAATCATGTCAACGAATGTTGTTCATTGCCCTGCTAAACCTTTCAGGCTGTATGCGGGGCTGAAAAATCCTAAAGGCGTCATTGTGTTCCTGACCTCCTAGACAGTGATGAATGAATGAAAAAACAGATAAATAAATAGATAAATAAGTAAATAAACAAACGAATGAATAAATAAATGAATACTAAATAAATAACTCAAATTAAGAATCAAAATAGGAGAGCAGCAGCAAAAGAACACACGCGCGTGCACGCACACATGCACGCCCGCCCATACGCAGGCACGCACGTACACACACACACACACACACACACACACACACACACACACACACACACACACACACACACACACACAAACACACACACACAACACACACACACACACACACACACACACACACACACACACACACACACACACACACACACACACACACACACACACACACACACACACACACACACACACACACACACACACCACACACACACACACACACACACACACACACACACACACACACACACACACACACACACACACACACACACACACACAC
>JADBJO010000453.1:122500-135000 GCA_016801955.1 Conus betulinus
AGCGTTTGTACATCGAGTCCGGGTGGGCTGCTGCAGCGGTATGGTTGCAGCTTGTAGGAGCGAAACAGCCACTCACACGGCATCGCAGCCGATGTTGGGCCAGAGACTGAAGTGTGATGGTGGTGATGGTGATGCCACGCCGGTCGTTGTGTTGCTTGCAATCAGCCCCTCTTTTTTCCCCCTGAAAGTCTTGGCAGGTAGGCCTATACTACTACTACTGCTACGGTACGAACATACATCGTGTACGACACCCCTTCGTCTCCTTGTTTTCTGAGTGGTGCCTTGAGTACTATCCTGTGGCTAACACGTGTTCTGGTAGTCAACAGAAGAGGGAATTGTCTTGATGTGGGGGGGGGGGGGGGGGGGGGGGAGGATAGTAATGTAATGTAATGGATGGAGGGGAGCGGCGGAAGAGGGGGAGAATGGGGATGGAGATGGGGTGGGGAGTGGGGGTAAGAGGAGGGATGGGGATGTATTATGAAGGGGGGGGGGGGGGAGTGAGGGAGGAAGGTGTTTGAGAGAGAGAGAGAGGGAGAGAGAGAGAGAGAGAGAGAGAGAGAGAGAGAGAGGAGAGAGAGAGAGAGGGGGGGGGGGGGGGGGGGGAAGGGCGAGCAAAAAGGAATTCCCATTCTTTCAGGAATTAGTCCAGAACAGGTGTGTTCCGCAGAAAGCCCTGCTCCACGTCCCCCTTCTCCTCCCTCCACCATCCCCCCCACTCACAGAGAGAGAGAGAGAGAGAGAGAGAGAGAGAGAGAGAGAGAGAGAGAGAGAGAGAGAGAGAGAGAGAGAGAGAGGGGACAGACAGACAGAGAGAGAGAGAGAGAGATGCAGAGGCAGAGGAGGAGAGACAGAGACAGAGGGACACTCTATATTTTCACAGGCCTATGTCTATATCTTTCTGGGACCAGGTTTACGTAAGTCTTGATTTTTTTTTCTCACGTGTCCTCGTCGATTCTATTGTACAGTGAGTTCACAGCGTGGAATAGACGGATGCCAGAGACCAGGATGACTTCTGACTGGGACAGAGGGTCAGGGGGGAGTCGGGGGTGATGACAAGTCTGATGGATTCAACGGTCAGCTCTTCCTCTCCATGGCCTGTGGAGCGTATCAGTGACATGACTGAGCACATGTGGCTGAACTGCCTTGGGTTTGGTTGAAATAAATTTGTTTCGGATTAGTAATCACATACAGTTTTATAATGAACGTCAAAATTTGAACGATAGCAAGCTATAATGCCTATGGTGTGTTGTTTTCATTCTTCTGATTACCTATGTGGATATAAAAAAAATGGCAGGAAACTTTGAAAGTTGATATATTCTAAATAAAAGACGCAAAAATATACGTACACACACGCATACATGTGTGTGTGTGTGTGTGTGTGTGTGTGTGTGTGTGTGTGTGTGTGTGTGTGTGTGTGTGTGTGTGTGTGTGTGTGTGTGTGTGTGTGTGTACATACATCCATTCCTTATAATATACGTAAATGTAAACATGTATAAAAACAAGAAAAAAATATAAAAACAAGTCAAAGAAAAGAGTAAACACCCAAAACAACACAATGCATGCGAATAAGCCACTTACACGCTATTAACCTTTTATGCCTTGGGTTTCAGATGTAGAGTGGGTCAGTCTCCGTGTGGAAAGTATAAGCGTCCACCCAAAAGACAGTATACACAGGGAATACTTGCTGCCTCTACGAGTGGTTCTCTAAACCTGATCAGGATTATCCGGTCGCTGACGTGTGGGCGGTACTGTGAACAGAAGTAGACTGTTTTACTACTGCTGCTTTGTCTGAACCCTACATGACCATGCCACGATCTCCAGACAGTTCGGGAGCCAGTCGTAATTGATCTTACAGCGATCACTACCCCCGCTCTCTCTTTCCTGTTTTCGTCTTTCTGTCAGACTGAGAAAGTATTTTGTTGTTGATGATACCATGTGAAAGCCATAACATGTCTGTTCCTAAAATAAGGTCTGGTTTTATGGTATCAAGAAACAAAGTGGCTTCAAAGTTCCTTCGCTAGGCAGGTTTGATTAGTGCCCGCAAAGGTCTATTTTTATCTCACTGGCTGCTGTTGTTGGGAGGATTGGTGTTTCGGGCTGTAACTGGCAACAGTTGGCGACGTACATGAAAGCCAGTGCAGCACCAAGCCGCCTCCTCAGCATGCTCTGTCGATCGGGCGTGGAAGCACTGACCACGTGTGTGGCCTGAAGCAGCTTTCACTGTCCAGCTAAGTGAAGCATCATACGTCCCCGCAGGGGAAACGACCTTCAGTGAAGGCGACCCCGCTGTGTTCTAAAGGTCTGGACAGGGGTTCTCGAAAGTATGAAAAGCGGCAGTACTAGCGCACAAGGATACAAGAGTACAATTCTCTTTCTATTGGCGGCTCTTCCATGTTTTTCCCTGTCATGAGACACAGTGTGTGAAGGTAGAAAAAGAAAGGAAAAAAAAAAAAAAAAAAAGAATAACCATCTTAAACATGCTCCCAAAGTACGGGAAGGATCTTCTCGCAGAAGAAAAAAAAAAAAAAAAAAAAAAAAAAAAAAACATATTCCTGGACTGAGATAAGGAGAGGGAGATAATTCATACTTCTGGTTTACAGGCTCACGTGTGTGGCGTTCCTTTCTGAAGCGCTATTTTCAGTTGTGATGAAACTGTTTCTTTGTTCGCTAATGTGTTTTCCTGTACGATTCCATATCAGACCGGATTTTTGTCATTGCAACTGAACTGACATTGAGGTGAGTTGGTTTTAGTCCCGATTTCTGGTTATGACTGAATCGGAATACAGAGAGTTGATCTCTCTGAGTTTTTCAGAACCGAAAGATCATTTTAAACAAAGAAACCCTCAAACGAAAAAACATAAACAAACATCCTATTTCTAACAAGATGCTCGCCTGGCCTATAAGATGTTTGTTTTTGTTTGTCTGTTTTGTATACGGAGAATTTCTTTCCCACCTTTCTTTTCTTTCTTTGTGTCTTTCTTACTTTCATTACTTTGCTTTGACACTGAACATATCTCGCTTCACTGAAAAAACAGCAATATCTCTCTCCCCCTTTCTTTTCTTTTCTTTCTTTACTTCTTTTTTTTTCATTTTCCCAAGATTACTCACACGGTTCATACGAGCATCACCCCCTATCTGTCCAATCTCCTATAAAAAGGAAACAAAAATAAAAGTAATAAAAAATAATCTTCGTCTTATCTTGATACGAAGGCCAACTGCTACGTAAACTCCTAAGCAGACACCACGGGGTCGCTAAGAAGAGTGTATCGAATCAATCCGGATGGTAGGCGCAAGTCATCAAACCGTTATTATCAAATCACTTCTGCTAAGCTTAATCACGCCCACCTGTTTTCTGACTGCTTCTTTAAAGAGGCAGAAGCAGAAGCTTCAGAAGAAAAGAAGGGTAGGCACGGACAAATTTGCTACCTGAGTACGGATGAATCACCAGCAAAAAAAAAAAAAAAAAAAAAAAAATGACCTTGCCAAGTGACTATGGTAAGTTTGATGACACATCACAACGAGTTTTCACTAAGTAATCATAATGATTGTAGGCTAATTATCAGCATTCACATCCGTGTTTAACACGTCGTCGGCAAACCCTGACGTGGTGGATAGAAGCACTAGACTACGGAAATTTAGGTTTGGGGAAAAAATGTATCAGTATGCAGACGTAGGAATACAAAGTCTGGAAAACATTTACTGAGTGACAAGATGTCCACTCAATCACTGGCGATCCTACCTTAATGAAATAGCCTAGTGACAAGATGTCCACTCAATCACTGGCGATCTCACCTTAATGAACATAGCCTGGTGACAAGATGTCCACTCAATCACTGGCGATCCCACCTTAATGAAGATAGCCTAGTGACAAGATGTCCACTCAATCACTGGCGATCCCACCTTAATGAAGATAGCCTGGTGGCAAGATGTCCACTCAATCACTGGCGATCCCACCTTGATGAAGATAGCCTGGTGACAAGATGTCCACTCAATCACTGGCGATCCCACCTTGATGAAGATAGCCTGGTGACAAGATGTCCACTCAATCACTGGCGATCCCACCTTAATGAAGATAGCCTGGTGACAAGATGTCCACTCAATCACTGGCGATCCCACCTTAATGAAGATAGCCTGGTGACAAGATGTCCACTCAATCACTGGCGATCCCACCTTAATGAAGATAGCCTGGTGACAAGATGTCCACTCAATCAAAAGTGATCCCACCTTAATGAAGATAGCCTGGTGACAAGATGTCCACTCAATCACAGGCGATCCCACCTTAATGAAGATAGCCTAGTGACAAGATGTCCACTCAATCACAGGCGATCTCACCTTAATGAAGATAGCCTGGTGACAAGATGTCCACTCAATCACTGGCGATCCCACCTTAATGAAGATAGCCTGGTGACAAGATGTCCACTCAATCACTGGCGATCCCACCTTAATGAAAATAGCCTGGTGACAAGATGTCCACTCAATCACGGGCGATCCCACCTTGATAAAGATAGCCTAGTGACAAGATGTCCACTCAATCACAGGCGATCCTACCTTAATGAAGATAGCCTAGTGACAAGATGTCCACTCAATCACAGGCGATCCTACCTTATGAAGATAGCCTAGTGACAAGATGTCCACTCAATCACTGGCGATCCCACCTTAATGAAGATAGCCTGGTGACAAGATGTCCACTCAATCACTGGCGATCCCACCTTAATGAAGATAGCCTGGTGACAAGATGTCCACTCCATCACAGGCGATCCCACCTTAATGAAGATAGCCTGGTGACAAGATGTCCACTCAATCACTGGCGATCCCACCTTAAATGAAGATAGCCTAGTGACAAGATGTCCACTCAATCAAAAGTGATCCCACCTTAATGAAGATAGCCTGGTGACAAGATGTCCACTCAATCACAGGCGATCCTACCTTAATGAAGATAGCCTGGTGACAAGATGTCCACTCAATCACAGGCAATCCCACCTTAATGAAGATAGCCTGGTGACAAGATGTCCACTCAATCACAGGCAATCCTACCTTAATGAAGATAGCCTAGTGACAAGATGTCCACTCAATCACAGGCGATCCCACCTTAATGAAGATAGCCTGGTGACAAGATGTCCACTCAATCACAGGCGATCCCACTCAATGAAGAAAAGCCTAGAGGTCAGACGATTTGCGCACATAAAAAATTTCCGTGCTGTGAAAATCAATTTTTCCAAGACTAGGTATGGATGTGGGAGTCGGAGACAGTGGAACGCATCTCTCTCTCTCTCTCTCTCTCTCTCTCTCTCTCTCTCTCTCTCTCTCTCTCTCTCTCTCTCTCTCTCTCACTCTCTCTCTCTCACACACACACACTCTCTCTCTGTCTCTGTCTGTCTGTCTCTCTCTCTCTCTCTCTCTCTCTGGTTAGGAAACCTGGGGTGTCACTCAAATGAAAACAATCGAATCTGTACATCTATTTGTATGTAAAAAGATTTTAGCGTCAGCTTGAGGACTCCGAACACAATGGCATATGGTGAGACCGGAAGATACCCTTTATATATAGATAGCACTGTATCTAGTCTTCGATATTGGTTTTCTCGTCAGGAAATGCAGCATAATCCAGCACTAAAGACTGAAGCAGAAAGACAGTCAAAAGTTGATTACTGGATGTCATCTATTAAAGCATGTTTAGACAGATACTGCTTCTCGGAGGTATATATAAATGGAAAGATTGGAAACTTACTTCCACACCGTGAACAATACTTATCAATAATAACCATTAACAAATTTAGATCAGCACTCACCGGATTCAGATTAGGCATAAATGATTTAAAGATGAATAGACGCTACAGGAAAAATGATTCTGAGGATATGCAGTGCCCATTTTGTAAGAATAGTGAAGATGAGCTACATTTTTTTCTTTCGATGCGAAGTTTACGTATTACTAAGAGATAAATATATATCAAAGCATTTAAAGGTTAAGTGGTCAACAGAGGTAAAGTGCCGACATTTATTGTGTAGTAAGGAAATCAGTAATTCGTGATGTAGCTATATTTTTTTTTGCACTGAGACACAGGGATAGCCACTACATTGTTTACGTGTACCTATGTTTACAGACTGGAGGCCTAACATTAAAATATTGTCATTGTCATTGTCATTGTCATTGTCTCTCTCTCTCTCTCTCTCTCTCTCTCTCTCTCTCTCTCTGTGACACACACACAGACAGACACACACACACATACACGCATGCACGCACTCACGTACGCACGCGTGCATGCATGCAGGTACACACACACACACACACACACACACACACACACATACAGAGAGACAGACAGACAGACAGACAGACAGATAGATAGATAGACAGATAGACAAACAGAGACCGAGAGACAGAGAAAGCATCCCCCTCCCCTACACATAACAGCCAACGTTGGAAGGTGTATAGGGTAGCGTAACTCTGGCTTTTGTCCTTGTCGGCACTTGAAAGGAGAGATATTCACAGGGCGAGAGTGAAGATGGAAACAGCCCTCTTCTTTATTCATCTCCGTCATTGTGAGAAAATGGATTGTTCGGTCAGCTGACTCCTCACACCTAAACCCAGCCATATAATGAATTCTCTCTCTCCCCCCCCCCCCTCTCTCTCTCTCTCTCTGATCGCTTGCTCGCTCGATCTGGGGAGAAAAAAGAACAGCTAACACATAATGCTGTGAAACGTTTCTGTTTCCAGCTGCAGGAATATAGAATTCCGGATATTGATGAAGTCTTTTCTTTTTACATCCCTCATCAATTAACGACTCACGGAGACAAAAGGCTAGATTTTCTCATTGATTTGTTTTACATCCTCTCCATAAAAAAGTTGTTGCTATAGAGAGAAACATAAAATATGCTCGCATTCTTTTTCTTTTGACAGAGAAGAAGGTTGAGTGAGTGTGTGTGTGTGTGTGTGTGTGTGTGTGTGTGTGTGTGTGTGTGTGTGTGTGTGTAAGTGTGCGTGTGTGCATGCGTGCGTGTGTGTTTGTGCATGTGTGTGAGTGCGTGCGCGCGCGCGCGCGTGTGTGTGTGTGTGTGTGGTGTGTGTGTGTGTGTGTTTGTGTGTGTGTGTGTGCGTGTTTGTGCATTTGTCTGTTTGTGCACGTGCGTGCGTGCGTGCGTGCGTGCGTGTGTGTGTGTGTGTGTGTGTGTGTGTGTGTGTGTGTGTGTGTGTGTGAGAGAGAGAGAGAGAAAAGAGAGAGAGAGAGAGAGAGAGAGAGAGAGAGAGAGAGAGAGAGAGAGAGAGAGAGAGAGAAGAGACACACACACACACACACACACACACACACACACACACACACACACACACACACACACACGCACACACACATACCAGTTATTTTAATGCGTCAACTTTTCGAATCAACAACTATGCACAGTAGTCCAGATTGCTGGCGCATCGATAAAAGCTGACTTTCACATTCTGTCTGTCTGTCTGTCTGTCTGTCTCTCTCTCTCTCTCTCTCTCTCTCTCCTTTCTCTCGGGAGGTGAGCTGATATCATGAACCTGTGAAGTCGTGTTAATAGCTCGTGCGGCATATTTTGCTAATTAACACTTTGTAATCAGTGCTAACTGATCATGCCAGTGTCAAATTTATTGCATAGAAGTTTTGTGGTCAGTTTTACTGGTGTTTTCAGGCTTTCATGCAGAAAAGGTCCAAGGCCATTGTGCGTGCACGGGTTAGCAAGATCAAACTGTGCTGGCCACTGAATTTTGTTCGGACTGCGTGTCTCTTTTTCACCGTGTTGACAGTATCGTGTGCTTTCATCGACAGTGATCAGAAACCGGTCATGTCATCTGTCACTCAGGACGATTACCGGACCGCCCCCTCCGATCTTTCTTCAACCACGTGCTTCTCTCAACTCTACTGGCTACAGATGCTAGCCACCAGTCTCAGATTTACAGTGCGGAAGCCAGTCCCATTGTCTTTTCAAACTAGAGAGAGCGTGTCCTACGAGACAAAGAGGGGTCCTAATGGAACTCTTGCCATTTGCTTCATAGTTTTCTTGTCTGGATTTCTCTTGCAATGTGGCGACATTGAATCAATCCGGGACCAGTTACGAGTGCGAGGCGAATGAGTATACTGATCACACAATGGCAGTACATTTTCACGCCCCACCAAACTCTGCTCGATTTTTTACCCCAATGACTCAACCCTACCATTCGTCCGCTCCCCCCCTCCTCACCTTTCCCTCCTGTTCCTGCAGGTTCCCTGCTCCCTTTTCAATCTGACATGCAATGGATGCAAAGCATTGTGAACCACCTCAGCAATTCAATGGACTGCTTGGCGGACAACATGAAGAAGCAACTGCAGGAGGTGAACCAGACACAGTTAGCTCTTACGAAAGTGATTGACAATCTGAGGGAATGCTGTAAAACTTTAACGACCGAGAACAACCAGCTTAAGGCAGATATTGACTGGATATGCGGCAAATGTAAACAGCTGGAACAAAAAAAAAACCAGCAACTCTATAACGAGCAGCAGAGGTACTGTTCTGACACATCAAACAGTCTGAGTGAAGAAGTGGAAAAAACTTGAGGCCCACTCCAAAAGCAACAACGTCCGTTTCTTCAATGTCTACGAGAGCTCGCATGAAGACAAAAAGACATGCTGTGAAAAAGTCGTTAAGCTTTTGAATAGGTTTTATACAAACAAACAAAACATGGACTGTCGCTGACATAGAGTGTGCCTACCGACTTGGCCAGAGGCAACACAATCAAAACCGTCCACGTGTTCTTCTGGTACGACTCCATACTTTTCCCGACAAACTCATGCTTCTGGAAAGACAAAGAAAAAAGAAAACAGATGGCAGATGAACTTGGTGTCCGTATTGCCTCTGACCTGACCACCCGACAACACAGAGCAATACAGCAACATATGCAGAATGGGAGACATGCATATTTCCACAATGGACGTCTGCAATTCAGAAGTCGTCGTTCTGGTGGACCAGGCCATCAGAGATCGCCCCAAAAACACCAAGCCAGCGTCACCTCCCAGGGAAATGCCCAGAGAAAGGCGCTATGCTGAACGGACATCCAACGAACGGTGTTCCAGACCTTCGTCTTCTCCACCCCCCCATCTCCGACATGGCAGAATATCCGTCACTTTCAAAGAACCAACCATCGCCTAGTCAGGAGAAGGTGATGCAACCTGCAGGTACTCCGGGAACAGTCTGTGATGATTTTGTTCTTGGGAGGGAAGCTGATCCAGAAAGCAACGGTCTGGACAGATCCTGTAAAATCCTGTCCCCTCCCAGTGAAAAAATTGAGGTTCCGGCTTTCCTGACTGACAGCAAGATTCCTACTGGTCATCCCGCTCGTGAATCAACCTGTCCATCTGTGGTGAACGATGCAGTCCCCCAGCTTCATCAGGACGGCACCAGTCAAGATGTTTCCGGCTTTCTGAATCATGAACTGTCACCTGTCTTGTCCCAGTCTGCACATGGTTCCTCCGGTCCTGACCATCCCGCTGACATCAGCCTGTTCGACGCCGAAAGTCAGACATTTGTAAAACAGAGATTCACTTTGGAGGGAGAGCCATGTGACAAAACAAGTGAATTCTGGCTCCCACAGAGTAGTGTGCACAATAACAATGACAGTCAGGATAATCCATCAGTTAACACTGAGAGAATCACACAGTCAGAGTCCTTTCTTGCCATTGAGAATGAACTCAAACAAACGCCAGTTGTTGGCCCTCAAACACGCAGCAAGGTTAAATGCAGACAAACACAACTCACAGAATCATTTAGAAGCACTCCAAGAAATAAAGATGTTAATTGTAATGTCAACAGCTAGGGACTCGGCCGTGCCCATGTTCATAAAAGTAATGTCCAAAATTATCTGTCCTTCGTCACATACAATATAGAAGGACTGACTTGCCTGTATGACCCAAGCATTAGGTCATACCTGCGTACGTTTGATTTTGTCTCCTTTCTGAAATTTTCTCTGCAAAATTTCCAGATTTTCTTTTCCCAGATTACAACGTCTTTCTTTCACCTCCAGTCAGACTGACAAGCTCTGTTACAGCAAGACTATCTGGAGGTGTTGCAATGCTTGTAAGAAAACGGTGAAAAAATATGATATCTTTGATTCATGTATGTAGAGTTTGACAACTGTATCGTACTAAGTTGTGTAAGACACATACAGGTTTAAAGACAGACTTTATTTTGCTTGGTATGTATTTGCCTCCATCTCAGAGTACATATTATAATGAAACTGATATTTACAACGGAGTGTCCTTGCTCGAACAATGTCTGTTGGACACCTTTGAAATCACTGGTGATCTTCCTGTTTTGATATGTGGTGACTTTAACGCAAGAACTGGTGGAAAAAAATGGGCGAGATGTTTTGCTTTTCGACATCGATCCTGACATTTCTTTCGACGATTCTGTCCATATACGGTCATCTAAAGATTCCATTGTTAACCAGTTCGGAAAATATTTACTGGATATTTGTGACCAGTTTAATTTAGTAATATTGAATGGTTTGTTATCCGGTGATGAAGAAGGGGACTTTACTTACATAGCCCATAATGGCGCAAGCATCATTGACTATTTTATCCTGTCTAGATGTATCCTGGACCTTGGACTCAGCATTTATGTTTCTCCTAGAGTGGAATCCAAACATATGCCTATTGAGTTGAAACTTAAATTATATCCACCAAATGAAACTGCTCCGAGCTCTAGCAGAGACAAACAATAGTAAAATATGTTTGGAATGCTGAGAAAAGTTCCGAGTTTAAATCTAAGTTTTATTCAGAAGATATATTGTCACTGATGGCAAGCGCATTCGGCTTGATTGACATCGATATCAATGATGCCTTGATAAAATTTAATGAAGCTATGCATAAAGCAGCTCAGTTATGCAAAAAACAGATCACGTTGGGCGACAAAAATAATAATGCATGGTTTGATGGTGAATGCTGGATCAAACGTCGTTTTCTGAGACAAACGCTACGGAAGTTCAAAACATCTCAAAAGTCGCCAAAAAGGCTGAGGAAGACAGAATACAATATATAAATAAAAGGAAAGAATATAAGCATGTTCTTGCAGAGAAAAAAGAGAAACACAAAGAAAAGGTTCTTAACGCACTTCACTCAAGTTCTAAAGAACCAAGTATTTTTTGGAAAACGGTCAGATCCTTAACGAAGAAAGAATTCACACAAAGTAGCATTACTCCAGATTTGTGGTATAAACACTTTAAGGGATTTGTTTTCTTCCAGTGTCAATGATCACAATCTGGAGGAAAACCACGTGGATGTGGATACAAATATTGGTTCTGTAGTAATTGAAAATTTAGATTGTGATATTACAGAAGACGAAATACTTGTCGCCCTTAGAGCTTTGAAAAATAACAAGGCTCCTGGACCAGATGGTTTGATAAACGAATTTTACAAATATTCTAGTTCGTACGTAGCACCATTCCTTGTTAAATACCTAAACAAACTTTTTGAATCGGGAGTTTTTCCAGATGAATGGACAGAATCTGTAATCCACACTTTGCATAAAAAAGGGGATATTGATTGCCCCGACAACTACAGAGGCATTTCTTTGTTAAACGTGTGTAGTAAGATTTACAGTTACATTTTGAATAAACGTCTCACTGCATGGGCAGAGGACAACGATGTTATACATGAAACGCAGGCTGGATTTCGTCGCAATTACAGTACAATAGACCATGTTTTCACTCTTTTAGCTTTAGTACAGAAGCAACTTCTTAGCCATTGTAAACTTTATGTCTCATTTATTGATTTTAAAAAGGCCTTCGATTTAGCAGATAGAAATTACTTGTGGACAGTCCTTAAGAAACACGGAATTAATGGTAGAATGTACAGAGCAATCAAGAGCATGTACAGTGTTGTGAAAGCAAGAGTAAGAGTAGGTAGTGATTTGACAGACGTGTTTTTATGTCCTCTTGGAGTAAAGCAAGGTGACATATGTAGTCCCATTTCTCTTCTCTTTCCTGATTAATGAATTGGCAAATGATGTCCATACTTTAGGAAAACATGGCATTAAGTTGTCACCAGATGACATTTTGGAAATCTTTATACTTCTTTTCGCCGACGATGTAATTCTTTTGTCTTATTCTGTGACTGGCCTTCAGCAACAACTGAATATTTTGAAAAATACCTAGCAGACTTGGTCTTCAAGTGAACTTTGACAATCTAAAATATTTTTAGAAATGGTATACATTTTCAAAAGAAAATGGTGGATAGAAACATTTTCATCAAAAAAAAAATGGTTTTTACGGCGATAGAAAGATTGAGATTGTCAACAGCTATAAATACCTTGGTGTTATTTTTTCTACTGGCCTGACATTTTCATACGCTTTAGAAATGGCTCTAAAGCTAAGAAGGGTGTTCTTTGCATTTTAAAACTGCTGTGGACAGTTGGTGACCAGTCTCCTTCATTATTTTTTAAGTTATTTGACTGTCAGATCCAACCAATGCTCACTTACGCTTCAGAAGTATGGGGTCTTACGGCCG
>JADBJO010000453.1:142500-145000 GCA_016801955.1 Conus betulinus
GTCAGAAGCTGGTCTATTGCACGCTTTCAGTGATGCTTCCAGACTGATTGGAGGTTTCTTACTGGACGCTTAGGCTTCCTTTTAACCCCATCCCAGCTTTCAGAAGACGATCGTCTTTGCAGGTATATGTTTTTTTGTACTCCCAGTTCTTATAGAACAGGGAGTACTTTACAATGGGAACGAAAAAAATGCTGTCTGTGTGTCAGTCTGTCCGTGGTCAAAATGTGTTCCACTCGCTCCAGACAAAACTACTGGGCTGATCTTTCTGAAAATTTTTAGGTATGTTCATTATGGGTCACAGATAATGCCCGGTGTTTAATTTTACCGTTATAGCTGTTACTAACGGCTATAACGACCCATAACGGTTTTTTCTTCTTTATGGAATATCTCAGAAAGTACGAGGTCGATCTTTCTGAAAATGTGTAGGTATTTTTGTTATCGGTCACGGATGATGCCCCATGTTTTTATTTTTACCGTTACAACCGTTACTAACGGCTATAACGACCCATAAGGTTTTTTCTTCTTTATGGAATATCTCGGAAAGTACTCGGCCGATCTTTCTGAAAATTTGTAGGTATGTTCATTATGGGTCACAGATGATGTTTGATGTTTTACTTACCGTTATATTTGTTACTAACAGCTATAACGGCCCATAACGGTTTTTTGTTTATTATGGAATATCTCAGAAAGGATTTGGCCGATCTTTCTGAAAATTTGTATGTATGTTCATTATGCAACACGGATGATGCCCGATGTTTTATTTTACCATTATAGCAGTTACTAACGGCTGTAACAGCCCATCCCGGTTCTCTCCTATAGGCCTATGGAAAATCTCAGAAAGCACTTGGCTGATCTTTCTGAAATTGTGTAGGTATGTTCATTACGGGTCACAGATGATGCCGATTTTTTTACAAGAATAGCCGTTACTAACGTCTATATAACGCCCCAAACAGTTTTTTCTCTTTATGGAATATCTCACGCGTATTCAAGATAAACTGGGAGTACGTTTATATGCTTTGCATTTTGTTAATTCTGATGAGATGTCCAATCTATAACAGCTCAATACTCATTGATCAGGACAGTCTTGGGGTTGGAGGACGTAAATGGCCGCGAGAGCTTTTTTTTTTGGTGTGTGTGTGTTGTGTGTGTGGGGGGGGGGGGGGGGGGGGGGGGGTTAGAGGTGGGAAAACACCGGGAATGCGCGCGCGCGCGCGCACACACACACACGCACGCACACACACACGCACGCAAGCGCGCGCGCGCGCGCACCAATTCACGCAAACACACACACACACACACACACACACACACACACACACACACACACACACACACACACACACACACACACGCATACACACACACACACACACACACACACACACACACACACACACACACACACACACACACACACACACACGTGCGCGCACACACACACACACATACACACCAATTACACATACAGAGCATCCACCTGCACCCCACCCCTTGACGCACCAGTCAACAGTATCAGTGGAGGATCTTGAGGACAGGGTAACTCTTGCTTCTGCCTTTTTCGGCACCAGAACGGAGAGATATATCTTCAGGTAGAGAATGAAGATGGAAACAGCCCTCGTCTTTATACAGCTCCGTCATTGTGAGAAAATGGATTGTTCGGTCAGTTGACTCCTCACGTTCAGAGCTAGCCATGGAATGTATTCTCTCTCTCTCTCTCTCTCTCTCTCTCTCTCTCTCTCTCTCTCTCTCTCTCTCTCTCTCTCTCTCTCTGTGCGTGTAAACAAGCATCTGACACATGATGCAATGAAACGTTTCCGTTTCAGGTTAAACGAGTTTGGAGTTCCGGGTGTTAATGTGTGTGTCTTTCATTTTACATTCTACATTAAACAGTCACTTCTCATATAGACCACTTTTTTAACATCTCGTTATCACTCACTCAACACAGAAGAACAAAATGTCTCAACACAGAAGAAACAAAAAGATGCTTGGCATTTTTTTCTTTTCTGTGTGACAAAGAGAAAGGCTGTGACAGAGGATCGAGGAGGAGGGGAGAGGAGAGGAGAGAGAGACGAGGGAGGAGGAGGGAGAGGCGGAGAGAGAGAGAGACGAGAGAAGAGAGGAGGAAGGACGAGGAGAGAACAGAGACGGGGAGACGTTTGAGAGAGAAGAGGAGAGGAGCTGTGTGCCAGACACAGAGAGAGAGGAGAGGAGAGGAGAGAGAGACAGAGGAGAGAGCAAGAGAGCGAGAGGGAGAGAGAGAGAGAGAGAGAGAGAGAGAGAGAGAGAGAGGAAAGAGACAGAGAGAGAGACCCCCGGACAGAGGGACAGAGAGGGAGAGACACCACAGAGAGAGACAGACAGACAGAGAGAGAGAGAGAGAGAGAGGGAGAGAGACAGAGAGAGAGAGAGAGGAGAGAGAGAGAGACGGACAGAGAGGAGAGAGAGGAGACAGAGAGGCCGCAGGGAGGGGATGAGGAAGAGAGAAGAGGGAGAGAGAGAC
>JADBJO010000453.1:150000-152500 GCA_016801955.1 Conus betulinus
TCAAGGGAGACAATCGCCCTAAACAGGTGCTTGTTTTTAATTCTGACGAGATGTCCAATCCAGCACTGCTCATCCTTGATTGATCAGGACAGCCCTGGGGTCAGAGGACTTTAGACGCTGACATATTTCGTTGCTGGGAAATTTGGTTCTCCCAAGAATAGAGAATGGCAGCAAGTTTGAGGAGGAGGGGGGGGGGGGGGGGGGGTTGGGGTCTGGGTGAAGAGACCGCAGAAACGCACAACTCAACACACACACACACACACACACACACACACACACACACACACACACACACACACACACACACACACACACACACACACACACACACACACACACGTGCGCGCGCGCGCGCAAACACACAGGCACACACACACACACACACACACACACACACACACACCACACACACACACACACACACACACACACACACACACACACACACACACAAGGAATTTGGAATTCTGGATGTCAATGAAGTCTTTTCCTTCTGCATCCATTTCTCTACCCATCAATTAGTTACTCACTCAATCACAACGCTAGAATATTGCACTGATTTTTTAAAATATCGTCGTTTTTTTAACTCGTCTCCACACAGAAGACAACAATGCGTTTTGGCATATTCTGTTTATGTTTGGCAACGAATGTTGTAGAGAGAGAGAGAGAGAGAGAGAGAGAGAGAGAGAGAGAGAGAGAGAGAGAGAGAGAGAGAGAGAGAGAGAGAGAGAGAGAGAGAGAGAGAGAGTCTGTTGTGCATTCCCCAGGTGTCTGGTTTTTCACACATTCAATAACGTCGTCGACACTGAGGGACAGAACGAACACAGCAAAGATTCTCGTGGGAGGAAACAGTTTTCTAGGATATCCAACATTTTCTGTCTTCCCATCCTTCATTCCTCCCCCCCCCCCCCCCATCTCCCCCCCCTCCTCCCCCCCCCCCCCCCCCCCCCCCCCCCCCCCCCCCCCCCCCCCCCCCTCCCCCGTCTCCCCTCTCCTTTGCCCATTCCTGCAGCATGCAGACATCGTTCTTCTGTTCCCCAGCCAGCTCCACACTACACGCAAGCAGTGACACCTATGTCGACGTGGGCAAGAATCCAGATATTTCTTGGATAATCTCCATCCATGTTTTTCATGTCGGGCGTGAAAATGCATTCCAAGAAAGGCAGCTAGGGAGCTTGTAAAGTCCGGATCCCGTACCCTCCTCGCCCCCTTCCCCCCCCTTCCTCTCTCCTGATCCGCGATGCTCTCCTCCACCCATCTTCCCAGCCCCCATCTCTTTATTTACATGAGACCAGTAAACAGATAAACAGACAAAAATGAATGAATGAATGAATAAATAGATAAATACATACATAGATAGATACATGTCCGCAGCATGCATTTGGTGCAGGTAAAAGATTTGTTAGTGGTAAAATTCTGAGAGAAATTCATATTTGATGTTTGAAGGAAAATGTATGAGAAACGAATAAAAGAAAACGTGATGATTGTTGTTACTAGAGAGTTATGGATGTCAGTAGTAGTAGTAGTAGTAGTAGTAGTAGTAGTAGTAGTAGTAGTGGTGGTGGTAGTAGTAGTAGTAGTAGTAGTGGTGGTAGTGGTAGTAATAGCAGCAGCAGCAGCAGCATTATCATTATTGTTATTATTATGATTATGATCATCATTCATCATTATTGCTATTACTATTTATATCATCATTATTATATTGTTGCTGTTGTCCTCCTCCTCCTCCTATCATCACCATCATTATCATCATCATCATTATCATCGTCATCATTATTACTTTATCATTATCATTATCATCATTATTATTACTCCTATATATCATTATTATTTTTTTTGTTATTTTTATAATCATTATCATTATCATCATCATCATCATCATTATAATCATTATATGTGTTATTTTATTCCATCGTTAAGGTTGCCATTAGTGTGCCTGTGTGTGCGTGTGTATATGTGTGTGTGCGAACGTGCGTGCGTGCGTGCGTGTGCGCGCGCGCGCGCGCGCGCGCGCGAGAGTGTGAGGGTGTGTGTGAGAGAGGAGAGAGAGAGGGAGGGAGGGAGAGAGGTTAAGCTCACCAGCGGACAGTGACCTATTCTTGTATCGAGAATTGAACAGTAATTGAGTAACGTGCATCCTTATTGTTTATTTGTTTGTTTTGTTTGCTTTTGATTTTATTTTTTGCTTTTAAAGCGTTGGGCCTCAAGAAACGGTTATGAATTCTCGCTGAGTGGATCTCTCACATGACTGAAATGAGATGAAATATCAAATCTAACAATGTACCTACGATTTTCAATTTTTGGTTCCTATTTTCAAATGTTTGACTCGCCAGTTTACTCGAGCTTAAACGGTTTTCAAGTTCTATCTAAATGTACATATGAAGCCTACGACATATTTCTGTGTAAAGCATGTCAGGCTGTTGATTTTCAATTTGTAGTGCCTTTGTTTCAAATGTTTGTGGAACCATGGAATTTGACCATCATTAAAACTTACGAGGCA
>JADBJO010000453.1:157500-160000 GCA_016801955.1 Conus betulinus
AGAGAACCAAATACCCCTGGCCATCAGCTTTATTGACTTCACCAAAGCATTTGACAATGTCCACAGACCATCATTGTGGAAAATCTAAAAAAACCTACGGCACCCCAGAGAAAGCTGTGTCGGCCATTGAGCAGATTTACATACACTCCAAGTGCAGAGTCAGGACGGAAGAAGGCTACAGTGACTACTTTGAAGTTGTCACCGGGGTAAGGCAAGGTTGTACCCTCCCCTCCTCCTCTTTGCACTTTGCCATTGACAGGGTTTTGAAACACAGAACCCCAAAAAGGAAATCAAGTGGACAGAAGGAGACAGCCTCTCAGATCTGAATTTTGTCGACAACATTGCCGCTCCTGCAAGCACCACTCAAGATCTGCAGGTGCTTGTAGACAATATCAGCAAGTGTGCAGGCAACATTGGCCTCATTATCAGTGCCAAAAGACAAAAAACATGCTTACCGGTAAACACCAGGGCCAACAGACGTTCTCATCGACCAAAAACAAGTGGAAGAAGTAGAGAACTTCACACACCTAGGCAGCTCCATCAATAACGGAAATGACCTCGGCCATGAACTGAAGTGTCGTATCGGGAAGGTAACATCAGCATTCAATCAGCTGAACAAAATATGGAACGGCAAGAATTCTCCCTTGAATCAAACTGAATTTTTTTTTTTAACTCCAGTGTGATTTCAACGCTGTTATGTGGCTGTGAATTTGGCAACTGAAGACCATCCAGGAGAAGAAACTCGACGATTTGGATACTAAGTGCCTACGTAAGATCTTGGGCATCAAATATCAAACTTTATACCAAATAAAGACGTCAGGGAGAGGTCCAAGTAAGTAAGGTACGATCTGCTGTCGTTGACAGCACCGTTCTCTGGATGGTCGTCTTCTGTTACCTTCTCAGGACCCGGAGAACCTGGTTCTGATCATAAGCCAAAATCAAGAACATTCAACCCAGGATGATCAGCACTTGGCTTCACTGATTCAAATCCAACATGAAAACTTCATCATGTGCATGTCACAGATTCTAGTCACACTGCTCCAAGTCGATCTGAGGACCTTGTCACTGTGCCGTGTTTCTTTGTGCAGGCTGAGTTACAGACGCAAGAGAGATGGTTGTCACACTTAAAAAGCTCATCACATGCAACAGGACTATCGCTGGTTCTGTCAACTGTGGGAAAATAAAGTAGACCTGGTTGTCAGCAAATATAAAGCTGATGGAGAACATAAATTTTCACTCGCCCTGATTTTCTTTTTCACTGATTCAAAATCCAACATGGACACTTCATCTGTGCCTGTCCACAGATTCTATGTCACAACACTTACAAGACGCGATGCCTGTGGCCTAGAGTTGCGTGCAGGGGGCTGTTCTTGTGCAGGCTGAACTACAGACGGAGAGAGACAATTTGTTTCACCTCTCCCTTCATTTTGTACTAAGACAATGCCATTTCTGTCAACGGCGTAAAATAAACTAGAGTGTCTTCTAAAACCGATGGGAGAACATAAACAGACATGCTCGCCTTTTTACTTTTCATTGTTTCAGTAGGTTACTGCTCTGTGCCTGTCCCCTGTTCGTCTGTGACAAGCACTTACAAGACGCCATGCTGTGGCCTTGAGTTTGCGTGGCAGGGGGCTGTTCGGTAGTTGCAAAGTGAACCGCAGAATGACGACAGTTTGTTTTCCTTTGCCCTTCATTTTGTACTACGACAATGCCATTTCTTCCGGCGCAGCATTGAGAGTGGCTTCTAAAATGGATGGGAGACCATAAACAGACATGCTGGACGACTTCAGTTAATACAAGCGCAAATTTACCGGAGCGGCTGAAAAACGTCTTACCGAAAACCAGAGAAGGCAAGCCACTCAGAGAGAGAGAGAGAGAGAGAGAGAGAGAGAGAGAGAGAGTGGAGGAGGAGGAAGGGAGGGATGGAGACTCCTTTGGACCAACAGACCGCAGGTTCCTGCCTTAACTTCCTGTCCCTCTTGACAATCCTTTCAGGGAACTTGTAGAAAATGTTCGCAAGCTAATTTTCTCAACTTGATGTGAAGCTTATAGAAACTCTTTCGCTTCCTTGAAGCATGGAAGAAAATTGAACATGAAAACAGAAACCATTTTATAATGAACTCAATTAACTTATCAATGAATAAATGATCATCAATCAGTAACTAGACAAACAAAATAAAGTGTAAAACAAAAATAAATGAACCAATAAATAAATAATTAAAAAACATATACTGACAAATGAACAAATGAATGAATAAATTGCTAAACACACAAAACGAACGAAGAAACAAACAGAAAGACAAATGAATGAGACATGCTTTGTTTTCTCTTTTTTTTCGTATTTCAATTGGACTATCGAAATTTTGTTCGCTTTTCCCTAAAGAAAATGTAAGGAAAGAAAGATCTGCAAATCGCCAGTAATTAAAAGAAAATGATAAGTGTGAGGAAAGATGTACAAAGGAAGAGCAAAGCGATGGAAAGAGGGAGACAGAAAGGAGGA
>JADBJO010000453.1:175000-180000 GCA_016801955.1 Conus betulinus
CAGCAACTATCTTCCATGCGTATGCATGTCGCCATCAATCAAACGACAGTCAAGTGAACGTTGCTTTTGTCATGATTCTTGACATCTGATCTTCATGACTGGAACTTTTAGTCCGGGGCATCCTATTCCTGTAGTTCTCCCGTCACACTCAACTGACGTCACGGGTCGCCTAATATAGATAAGAACGATAGCAGGAAAGAACATATGACTTGGAATACGACACCCTATCTTTTCTGGGAGAACATGAATATCATATGGGTTTACCAGCCTAATATGTGGTTTTTGTCGTCTGCAGCTGCATGTATTCCAGGCCCGGGTTTCCATCTTCTAGAGTACGGGTTCAGTGTCCGCTGCGCACTTGAAACCTGTGACTTCAGCCTATTGACATTAACCCTTGATACGCTGTTGTTGAACGTTTTAGTAATGTTTCTTTTTCATTCTTATGCTGTTTTGATGTGTACTCGACGACAAGTCTGTGGAAGATATGATTTTTCACCGGTACTAAGTTTTAAGACTTCACAACCCTGCATCAGGACCTGAAAACTATTCAGATGCATTCTTAATGATTTGTAAGCTGACACTATTCAATAATTGTCAAATAAGTTCTTTTTTCTTTTTTTTTTTATAAAATGAGATTTAAAAAAAGCACAACTTACGAAATCTAATAGGTGATCATGGAGGCACTATATTTATTCCTTCCTTGTTTCTTTGTTATTTGTAAATCTTCAATACGAGAAGATCCGTTAAGGCAATCAAATCTTCCTGCTTTTGCAAAAGAGATTGGTTGGTTAGTCACCATCACCGTGAAGTCTGGTAGTAACATCAGAAACTTATTTCTGTTTTCTATTTCATTTTGTGTACTTGCTTATATATCAATCTTTCGTATACACAACATCCTAAGAGACAACCATATACAAGACGATTTTCTAAAAAAAATATAATTGCTGTTGTACGTAATCGACCCTGCTCAGGTATACTTTATTAGTACTCTTTCCAGTAGTTTGCATCAAATCGGGAGCGGTTAAACAATCGCTCGTCGAAAAATAAATCATGACATTTGATGGTGATCGTTGCTACTGACTCCTTAGTATATACCCTTCGTTTGCAAAGCTTTAGCCCTCGGAAATATGATATAGGTGGCTTCAAGACACACATAAAAAAAAAAAAAGAGAGAGAGAGAGAGAGAGAGAGAGAGAGAGAGAGAGAGAGAGAGAGAGAGAGAGAGAGAGAGAAAGAAACAGAAGAATAAAGAAGGAGAGAAAATTCGTGATACAAAATGACATGGAGAAGTGTAAAACCGGAGCATAACTTGACGAAAAGAAAATCAGCACATTCTTTACAATTAGAGCTCCACAGACAATGCGTCAAACCCATAATGTCGTTCCCAAGGTAACAATATGTCTTTTATAATGAACCAGAAAAAAAAATCGGTATCATTGAGGCGAAGGATGGATAGATGATTTGCATGACTGCCTACGAGATCGTTATTTTGAGTTTAAACCCCTTACTGCCTGTACTAGGAATGACAGTACGTTGAATAAGTAATATCAGTAACGTTTGGCCGACTTCTTAAATATTCGTGCTTTGAAATTAAATGTTTTAGAGAGAGAGAGAGAGTTAGAGAGAGAGGAGAGAGAGAGAGAGAGAGAGAGAGAGAGAGAGAGAGAGAGAGAGAGAGAGAGAGAGAGAGAGAGAGAGAGAGAGAGAGAGAGGGAGAGAACGACTAACAGACAGGGTTTTAACATGCAGTCAAAGCCATGTACCACTACGCTGGATCTATAGGCGCTGGGTCGATCACACAGCCCAATGCCTCATATCATAAGACGGATCAAATGTCAGTGCACAAAGAGGAAACAAATAAATGAATGAAACCATTTCGCTTTAGAAAAGAGATGAAAAATACTGAAAAAAAATCGAAGCCTGAATGTACAAGGAAATCTAGTGAAAACTCCAAAAAAACTAGCGACACAAATACACACATACATACCTAAATACATACACGTATACATGCATACACACATATATACATGCACACATACATACATACATACAAACATACATACATACATACATACATGCATATATGCATACATGCATGTGTACATGCATATATGCATAATATATGGATGTGGATCATTTCTCACGCAGGGTGCATAATATATGTAACGTGTATCCATGGCATAACTTAAACAGCCTAACGTAATGTAACGTGACGTAACGTAACGAAAGATAACGTAACACAGCACAACACAGCACAACACAGCACAGCACAGCATAGCTCAGCACAACACATCATAGCATAGCATAGCGTAGCATAGCATAGCGTAGCATAGCATAGCGTTGCATAGCGTAGCGTAGCATGACGACAATGAATCACTGGAGGTGAAATGGCAAGGAAATACCGCCCTTCTTGATGTTTCTAGTCTTTTTTTTTCCCTTTCAGCTGTCAGATGTCACACTTGTTCATGTCATTTGCGTCACGACACTCCCCTCCAACATCACTCACACCAGGTCCATCACACCCAGAGACACAATCAGCACAGATGTGTTTTAAGGGACGGATTTTGAATTTTGCTGATTAGAAACAGAAGTGGCTGGGAATGTGAGATTGTGAAATATAGTTTCTTGTGGCACGTGTTTTGTGGATGATTACATCCGTGTTTATTACTGTTGTGGGGTTTATAACTGACACGCTCATTGTCGACACGACTGAAACTGACCCTTCACTAGCCTGACGTCACCGCCTGAACGACCGGTGGAAATTATTTCATTATTATTATTTATTATTATCATGGTAGTAGTAGTAGTATATCATTATCAATAATATATATAGCGTCTGTCCTCGGCTAGAGACCAAGCTCTGAGCGCTTTACGATCCAACTCGTTTACACAACGGGCTGCCTACCTGGGTAGTGCCGACTGAAGAGCTGCCAGCTGACACTTCATTCAGTTGTTTCCCGTGTCATCCAGTCAATCTCGTTCAATATCGTTCACTGATTGTCCTTACTTCCTTCATTCTTTCCATTTCTCACGCAGGGTGCATGCTATGTGTAACGTGTCATCCATGCCAATGGCCAAACGGACCTCTTCCGAAAGTTGGTGATGGGATTTTACGTGTTTGCAAGATGTTATACGTACGTTCACACACGGAACCTCGGTTTGTAGTCTCATTCGAAGGACTATATAGGAAACGGAGTCAGGACTAATGTTAACTCCGAGGGGAAAAATCCTCCCGTACCGAAACGGCCCGTCGGAGATTCGAACCCGCAACCCCAGGATCACCAAGATTACGAGTCCGGCACTCTACCACTGAGCTATTCCGGCCTCGGTGAACATGAAATGAGACGATGAAATGAAGTTCACCTGAAAAGAGAATAAAAAAATTGCACAGCTGTTAGGAGAGCGCAGACATCCGCCATGGTCCAACAGATTCGCCCCTTGGATCAATAGAACATTATCTGACATCTGCCATGGTCCAACAGATCCGCCCCATGGACCAATAGAACGTTATCTGACATCTGCCATGGTCCAACAGATCTGCCATGAATCAATAGAACAACATTTGACATCCATGGTCGAACAGATCCGCCCATGGATCAATAGATCATTCTTTGACGGAAACGTTCTTTGGTTCAGTAGTTTTTAGCGTAATGCTGCTTAACGGACTTTGGCCCAGCCATGGACCTGAATCCCCACTACAGACAGATCCCCTCTGAGTTCCATGAATTTGCTCTTGTGCTGTATCCCATCTTTCCCTCACGTTTACTTATGTTGCCAGACCAACGGAAGCGTGGAATGCCATTTCTTCCATGGCGGAGGTAAAAATGGAGAAACAGGAGGGGGAAGGGGTAGAGGGAAGGAAGCCGACAGCAAAAGGAGACCAACATCGGCTAGAATTGGGCACAACTGACGGTGCCATCGTCATAAAGGATTCCAGTGGATCTCATAATATGCTCAGTGAAAAGATTTGAGTCTTTCATATGAACTCCCTTTTTCCCATCGTCACACATCCTCTTACCTTTCCATTAAAATCGTTGCGAAAGTTTTTTTCAAAGTGACGAAAGAATTAATTTCCTGTGTGTTTCTATCTCCATAAGTTGTTTTTTCTCCTCTGGTGCCTTGCCTCCCGACAACGTGTATTGGCTGCCCTGCTGTGTACTGCCGGTACTGAAGTTACGACATCATAATCTGGATATGGCTGTGTTTGAAGGAGCTGGAAAGAGCAGCATGGTGTGATGTTACAGAGAATTACACGGAATTCAGCAGAGAAAGTGAAAAACAAAATCAAACGAAGTAAGCAACCAGCAAAACACCCCAGCCGCTCTGCAGCTTTGGCCATCCAACAACTATCTCTCCGATCTCTACGCTGTCGTTGTTCGGTGTTTGTTTTACAACGTGTCAGGTGTATCTAACGAGACCTTATTTGTTCCGCTGCTTCCAGCCAGGTAAATAATTGTGCCTTTCTTATCCAAATATATCTATCAGCACTCGTGGGCCATGAAGGAATACGCTATTATCCTCCTTCACCTCCCCCCCCCCCCCCCCCCTCTCAAAATTACGTAGACGGCATTTTCCCCATATCATTTCGAAAGGTGGACGATAAGAATCTAGATGATTAAATCTAAACGGATGGACGAACATCCTATTGAAACAGGTCTTGTGTGTGTGTGTGTGTGTGTGTGTGTGTGTGTGTGTGTGTGTGTGTGTGTGTGTGTGTGTGTGTGTGTGAAAGAGAGAGAGAGAGAGAGAGAGAGAGAGAGAGAGAGAGAGACAGACAGACAGACAGACAGACAGACAGGGGGATGGGGAAGGAAATAGGTGAGAGAGGTCGGATAGAGAGGAGGAGGGAGGATGGTGCGGCTGGTGGGGAAACTGTGTCGGAGACAGATGGTGGAGGGTAGGAGAATATGTGTTGTGTTCAGGAAGGTTTGTGTGTTTCAGAGGAGGGATGAATAAGAAACGAGAGGGAGAAATGGTCGTCGATCTCCTTAATGGCGACA
>JADBJO010000453.1:192500-212500 GCA_016801955.1 Conus betulinus
TCGGATCTTGAAAATCCTCCTTAGACACCTGGTCTGGAAGGTGTCAAGCTTTTCTTCCTCTCCTTTAGTCAGTCAGTTTCCAAGTCTCGAATCCGTAGAGTAGGACGGACAAGACAATGCTCCTGAAAAGGGAAGCTTTAGTCTTTCTGCCTACGTCGCTGGCTTGCCAGATGTTGGATAGCCGCTTCATCTGTGCGCTTGCCAAGGCTTCTTGACATCAGCTGTGCCTCCACCGTCCTTTGTCACATTTGCACCCAGATATGTGAAGCTCTCTACCTCATCTACTTCACTTCCTCCAACTTTCAGCAGTATAGAAGTAATGCTTTTGGGAGTGTACGGAAGATTATACGGCGAAAACACGAAAACAATAATATTCAGAAACTGAATACTAGAGTGGTCCAATTTCGTTTTGTCTGTAAGCCGGTTCTCCCTCCGTGGTACGTGCTAAGTGGATCTAAACATGAAAGTGAAGAGGAATGAAGTGGAACTCTTTAGGGAAAACCCAGCTAGCACAAAGATAGAGTCACACGCTTGTGATAAAGAGTTTGTCAGCAGACGCTGGACATAATTAGCGAGGAAATGGGTAGTTTTTGTTTTTTTTTTTTATGTAGCAGCAGGTTGTTGAAGGTGGTGACTCTGTATTGATAGATTGTGAGTGGTGCCTTAGAAATGATTTTGGGGGGGAAAGGCTGGGTTGGATGTTCTGTTAGAGCTGACATTCAATTTATTTTTGAGTCCACTTTAACCCATTTGACGTCAACCATTCTACAGTTCCGGGCGTTTCATTCGGCAAGTTCAATTGGCAGTCTTCAAGTGCCCGTAGCCCCATCATTCTTAAACAATAATTTGATCACTACTGTGTGGAAAATACAGCAAAACATTTGTGTTAAAAACATTTACGTGTGCCCCCAACAGAGACATGTCAGTGTTACAGTGGAGAAGAAGAAAAGAAACACCCGAAGGTGCTGGGGAGGACCCAGAGAAGCACTGTCTCTACCTGCCTTTTGAGCAGTCCTGTACCACCCTTGGAGGCCTGCGCTGTGTTGACGATGGGTACAGGCCAATACAGCGCAGGCTGTGTTGGCCTGTACCCATCGTCAACACAGCGCAGGCCTCCATAATTTGATCACTACTGTGTGGGAAATACAGCAAAACATTTGTGTTCAAAACATTTACGTGTGCCCCCAACAGAGACATGGCAGTGTTACAGTGGTATTGACTGAACTGGTACAGAATGGTAACAGAATTCAGAATGTTCATTTTCCCCCCCCCCCCCCCCCCCCCCCCCCCCCCCCCCTTAAGGAATAAACTAAAATAAACTAAAACTACGCTACTGATGTTCGGAACGCGCTTCTGGAAGTCAGATGCATGTAGTAATTTTAGAAAACGGCAGCAATATAAAATGTAATATTGCCAAATGCATTTTCAAACTACATAATTTTGTAATCGCAGGTTGTAAATATGAAATTTACAGTGTTCGCATGCATGCACCTATATTCCCTCTCTCTCTCTCTCTCTCTCTCACACACACACACACACACCCACACACACACACACACACACACACACACACACACACGCGCGCGCGCGCGAGCAAACGCACAGACTCACACACACATACAGAGAGAGAGAGAGAGGAGGGAGGGAGGGAGGGAGGAGGAGAGAGAGAGAGAGAGAGAGAGAGAGAGAGAGGAGAGAGGAGAGAGAGAGAGAGAGAGAGAGAGAGAGAGAGAGAGAGAGAGAGAGACAGACAGACAGACAGACAGACAGACAGACAGACAGAGAGGGGCGCTCATTCACGCTGGCTCCGCAACCACGCCATAATTGTCGTCAGCATGAGGCTTACCAGGTGGTGTTTTACGTATATTAGATCAGATGAGGCGTAACTGAGCACCACCAAGTGACCCGGCGGCGGCAGTGCAGTGTCTCCTCTGGTGGGTTGCCTCACAAACGACTCGACATTGACTGCTCCTTGTGGATCGCCGGCACCCGTGGCTGCCGCGGGACAATGCCAGAATCTGGCTGTGAACGGGGAACCTCAATGAGCAGCGTAATGCCAGTGCGTCTGAAACGGCACCGAAAATGAGACAAACAACAAAAGACAGCAACACACACACACACAAAAAAGCAAAAAAAGAGAGAAAAAGATGGAGCCATAATTATAACCCGTTTTTTTTTTTTTTTTTTTTTTTGTGAGTGGTAACGTCTTTCAGTAAACGAGAATTATTTCTGTTTCCTAACCTTTCCTTATTTTTGGCTCGTCTTTAGACCTCTAAAATCACCTAAACCCCCATTCTGTGGAAGAAATGATCCACCTGACATTGGATCTGAAGCTGCTGGGCGCACCTGTGCACCTCATGTTTTCGTGTGTGGTGTGTGTGTGTGTGTGGATCTGTGTGTGTGTGTGTGTGTGTGTGCGTGTGTGCGTGCGTGCGTGCGTGCGTGTGTGTGTGTGTGTGTGTGTGTGTGTGTGTGTGTGTGTGTGTGTGTGTGTGTGTGTGTTTCCTCCTGGAAACTGACACTGAAATTCTGCAACCGCGCACTTCCTTTTTGTACATTACGAGCCATAAATAACTTCTGGGACACTGATCAAATCTGTGTACTTTGCACGCTGTTGGTCAGATGCTTGTGTGTGTGTGTGTGTGTGTGTGTGTGTGTGTGTGTGTGTGTGTGTGTGTGTGTGTGTGTGTGTGTGTGTGTGTGTGTGTGTGTGTGTATGCGTGTGTGTGCGTGTGCGTGCGTGCGTGCGTGTGTGTGTGTGTGTGTGTGTGTGTGTGTGTGTGTGTGTGTGTGTGTGTGTGTGTGTGTGCGTGCGTGCGTGCGTGCGTGTGTGTGTGTGTGTGTGTGTGTGTGTGTGTGTGTGTGTGTGTGTGTGTGTGTGTGTGTGTGTGTATGTGTGTGTGTGTGTGTGTGTGTGTGTGTGTGTGTGTGTGCGTGCGTGCGTGTGTGCGTGCGTGCGTGCGTGCGCGTGTGTGTGTGCGTGTGTGTGTGTGTGTGTGTGTGTGTGTGTTTTCGCGCGCTCGCTCGCCCCAACGGTCTTCAAGACTCCGTGATAGGTAATAATAGGTGATAGATGAACGTGAATCATGTACCCGTTCACTGCCGGAAAGACAGAGAGGACTGTCACGCTGTAACAATCCGACCCAAAGAGAGGAATCGAAACTCACGACCGTCAGCTGCGTGGGCTAACGCTCGGACCATTTGATTACCGGGCCCATCACAGTGCAAATTGTCTTCAAATGTGCCTTGGAATATATACCTGCAATATTCTTGGCCGGTTCAAACACGTGGTCACGCCTGATGAGGGTCCGGGGAAGGTGGGATGGTGGGAGGTTGGGGGTGGGGGTGGGGGGATCGCAGGTCGGGAGAGGAGTTAACATAAGGTGTGAACTTTTTTTTTTTTTTTTGCTCTTTCGTCCTGTCTAGCTCAAGATTAAGAACAAGCTTAGAGACCTATCAGCACGGTAATTCTTTTGAAGAGAAAAACGGATCTACAGAAGATCAAAGCTGCGCAAGCTGCAGATCCTGTCATCTACAACAGTCTTCAGCAGGTCATGGTTTGGGGGACGCTGGAACATTTCCAGCATGCTCAGCCCCCCCGACCAGAAAGTTTACCATTTCATAAACTTAGGAAGAGGAGGAGGAGCTGGAGGAGGAGGAGGAGGAGGAGGAGGAGGAGGAGGAGGAGGGAGGAGGGAACGAGGAAGAGGAGGAGTAGGAGAAGGAGAGAAGGATACAAGGAAGATAAATGAAAAGAGCAGAAAGGAATTGGGGGGTGACGTGGGGGGAGAGGGGGGGGGGGGGGGGTTCGTGAAAGAATGAAGAGGCGGTGAGAAAGTAGAAAAGGAAGAAAGTGGAGCAAGACGCAGAGGAGGAATGCTGAAAGAAGGAGGAGGAGGAGGAGGAGGAGGAGGAGGAGGAGGAGGAGGAGGAGGAGGAGGAAAAGGTGTGAGTGAGGAGGCATACAAGAAGAGAAAGAATAACCCAAAGGAATAGAGGTGGGTGAAGTAGGGGGGGTAAACAGGCAGGCGTGGGGGTGGGGGTGGGAAGGGGCTTTGAGCAGCTGGGAAAAGGAGGTGCGCGATGGAAGGAAATGGAGCACTGATTACTGTAAGACGAAGTAAGTCGGCAACGGGAGGAGGAGGTGTGAAGGAGAAGGATGAAATGAAGAATGCAAATGATGAAATGATGAAACGAGGTGGATAGAGGTGAGGAAATAGGAGATGAAGAAACAGTAAATGACGAGAGAGAGAGAGAGAGAGAGAGAGAGAGAGAGAGAGAGAGAGGAGAGAGGAGGAGAGAGAGAGAGAGAGAGAGAGAGAGAGAGAGAGAGAGAGAGAGAGAGAGGACGCAGAGGAGGAAGTCCCTGGCATCATACTTTCCGTTTTACCGAATTCACATCATCAGCAGTACCACCAACAGAAAAAGAGCACTTGATTGAAGACACCCACGACAGTGCCACCTGAAACACCATTCCAGATCTGCGTGCTGATCCGTACGTTGACAGGCTAAGTCGGATGAGGCACCACACCAAGCTTTCTGCCCAATCCACACAAAGCAGCAGACTGGAGATTCCTTAACGGATCAGGATCCGTCCGACGCCTCCTGGAAGACACAGCTGATGGCCAGAAATCCGGACCGAATCGCACCCTCTCCAACCTAATCTGCCCGTTTGTTGGGCGAACTGCGGAGGACTGCAGGGTAGACAAACTGCACGAAGAAACACGCGAGCATCATCGCCTCACCACGTGAAAAGCGCGAGTGAACTACTTAAGGTTGGGCACGCAAGGGTATATATGATATTGGCATACAATTTCTATACATCCACGCACAAAACACACACGTACTTCGATCTGTCTGTCTCTATGTATTTCTGTTTGTCTGTCTGACACTCTTATCTCTATGTCTCTGTCTCGACCTCCGTCTCTGTCTGTCTGTCAATCTCTGCCTCTCTCTCTCTCTCTCTCTCACACACACACACACACACACACACACACTCGCACACACTCACGCACATCAAACCCCAACAACACGTACACAGACCGACACACACACACACACACACACACTGTGAAACACTCATCAATTGTCATTTTGTCTCTCTCTCTCTTTCACACACACACACACACACACACACACACACACACACACACACACACACACGCACGCGCGCGCGCACGCACACTGTCACGGCCTTCTAAAGGAGAAGGTGGTCTAGGGTTTCTTTTTTTCTGTGACTCTTATTACTTTTATAGTTTGGATTCCTTTCACTCTTGTCATGCCACTTCTCAATCCCTCACACCTCCTCACCAAAGACAGGCAGACCTCTTCACCAAAGACAGGCAGATCTCTTCACCAAAGACAGGCAGATTCTTCACCAGAGACAGGCAGACCTCTTCACCAAAGACAGGCAGACCTCCTCACCACCAAAGACAGGCAGATCTCTTCACCAAAGACAGGTAGACCTCTTCACCAAAGACAGGCAGATATCCTTCAACCATTTATTACAACGACTACATATAACAAAACTACACAGAGCGGACCAAACAAGAACAAATAAACATCAATCTTATCTTTTATGGATTTCTCTTCCCTTTCTCTTCTTCTGTCGTAACATGATACTTCAAATGAACTGCATCGTCGATGTTGATGAACGCACAGTCGATAAGAACAAAAATATAAATATTGCCGTTTCAAGATATTCTATAGAATATGGAACACAGTCTTGTCATTGGTTGTTGATCTTCAACTGACTACACAGCACTTCACAGAACGCCTCGATGAAGATCCTTTTTCCTTTTTCTTCCTTGTACGTCGATGCCTCAATTGTCTTGCACGGACGATGATGAGTAAGAAATAGTCAGTCAATAAAGAAATGAATATTTCCGTCCATAGAACAAGGAGCACAGTCTTGACATTGGTTGTTGATCACCGACTGTCTACACAGCACTGCACAGAACACCTTGATGAAAATCTTTTCCTTTTGCAATGCAGTAATGAAGACGTGGAATCCGGGACTTGATGAAGGTAGAGCTAATGGAGAGAAGGGGGAAAAAACAAAAAAAAAAAAAAAAAAACAGAAAAAAACATATGACCAGTCTTGTATATTAACTTCAGCATGTCAAACATCGTATTTTAAATTTAGTCCGACTCTGTTTCCAACGGCACTGTCATAAATATATTTATTAATATGCAATCGTTTGTAGCATTTTCATTAGGCCTAGCATACGCATTCAACACAGGAACAGAACGAACAATACACAGATCACTAACATCGATCTGGACCTGATTCGTTCTTCCAATCTGCAAATAAAAGATAATGTTGGTAATTACAAAACCGGAAAATATAAGAGATTAGTTTAAAAAAAAAATCAATGGCTTGACTGGTGTCGAGTCGAGAAGGAAATCCAGCCTACCTACCATGCGGAGTCTGATTATTGCTGTCCAACTGGCCCGCGGTCTTCAAGAGAAATGAAACCGTTAGATCTGACGCTTGTGTACTCCTACTCTCTTAGCGACGGATCCACACAGCTACAAGATTAATCTAGCACTTGGGCCATATTCTTAGATACATTTTCAATAAACTAATATGAAGAAATGATTATTTTATTCATTTGAAAAGTTGATCAAGGAATTCAAACAGCTAATCATATTTTGTAAAAGAGGACTATTTCTTTGGACACAGAATGTGGTCGGGCTGCTGGCTACTTTGTAATAACGTCAACCTTACATTTGAAAACAAAATAATCTCAGTGACGAAAAGTTTGTGACACAAACACACACACACACACACACACACACGTCCGCGCGAATGTTCGCACGCATGAACGCGCGTGCATGTGCGCACAAATGTAAAAAGAGTAAGGTGGTTGGGGAGTTAGGGAAGAGTGTTGAATCTTCCAAAGAGCTTAACAGATTCGTCAATTAAGATAGAATGAGTTGGGGAACCTGACAATGATGAACAAGGCGTGAGAACTGAGATTAGACTGGAAGAGAAGCGAAAGGAGGTCTTAGTCTGTTGATGTATTGTCTGGATTGGTCTCTTTGGTCGCTTCGTCGCTCCGTCATGCTGACACTTCCGGAATTATCCTCTATTGTTGTTGTGAAAAGGTAGGTCAAGAACCTTAACATCGCCTTGGTTAAAGTTCAAATATAACAACACACACACACACACACACGCAAGTACACACACACACACACACACACACACACCACACACACACACACACACACACACACACACACACACACGACCTTACTCTCTACCACGTAAGCAACCAAACAACAAACAAAAAACAAGCAAAACAAAAAAAACAAACAAACAAAGAAACAAAAAAAAACCCAACAAAAAACAGAAAAGGGATTTCTCGATTTGGGAGAATGTTTGAGTTCAACGACTTGAGTGTGTGTGCGGGGGGTGGGGGGGGGGGGGGGGGGGGGGGGGGGGGGGGGGAGGGGAGGAGGAGGAGTAGGAGAGTAATACTCAGTATCATTCATTCACAATCTTAGTCCCCACAAACAATACATTGACTTAAGTTCCACAGCTGAACTGGAAACAAAGTCACACGACTTCACAGCACCGAAATCTTTTCTTTTTCTCTTGCTCCCAAGGCCCTTCTAACTGGGTTAGGTACACACATCCTATATTGCCCAGTTATGGCAGGGTACATTGATATATTACTGTGGCATTTCTGAAAACAATTGCTAAAGTAAAAAAGCAAGAAACAAACTTCCTTGCCTCGAATTACGTAAATGCTTGACTTCTATCGTTCTTTATCCTTGTTCTTTACTCAAGCTTCAGATGATCAAAGAATTTTCCCGTCCATTATCTCCAGCCTTTATGCAGAAAAAACACTCTTCCTCACATTGTTGTTGGACAGCCTGCCAGCATCTGTGTCAGACAAGAGACTAACGCTTTGACACTCGACAGTGTTGGACGAGTGAAACATTAAAACCGTGATCAGGCTTCTGCAAAGCTGAAAGCGCGAATACATACATTGAATTTTTGTATTTATGTCACAATTATGTGTGTGTGTGCGTGCGGGCGTGCGAGAACGCGAGCGCGCGTGTATGCGTGTGTGTGTGTGTGTGTGTGTGTGTGTGTGTGTGTGGTGTGTGTGTGTGTGTGTGGTGTGAACACAGGGAAACGGGAAACGGGTGATGTGTTTGTCACATGGCTTCGGCATCACCATATTACTTAACCACTTCGGGAATGCCAGAACATCGGAGAGAGGAAGCGAGTGAAAGGGCACTTCCAGGCACTGCTTCGGCTTCCTAATGCATGCATTCTGGCTTGGCTGGAACCTAATCTCGGCTCTCACGCCTTGTTCATCATTGTCTGGTTCCTCTCCCAAGCCATCTCCTTCAAAATGCCTGAAACACCCCCACCCCCCTTCCCCCCCCCCTCTCTCTCTCTCTCTGTGGGGGTGTGTAGGTGGGTATGGCTTGAGGAAGGTGCGTGTGTGCGTGCGTGCGAGCGTGCGTGCTTGCGTGTGTGCGGTCGCGCGCGCGCACGCGCGTATATGTGTGTGATACTCATAAACTCATGATCGAAATTGGCAGACGATTTGGGAATACCTCATGATGAACGATTTTGTCGGGACTGCGACCAGAATGACCTTGGCGACGAATTTCATTTTGTAATGAAATGCACCAAATATGATGACATTAGAAATAAGTTGATACCAAAACAATGTACATGTATAAAGTCCATATTTAACTATTGTCCTTTGCTCTGTGGTGATGAAAAAAGTGTTGCTAAACTTAGCCTAGTTTTTAAAACTTGGTAAAGTTGTGTAACATTATATCCGGTGTTGTGTTAATTATCGGGAACATTTTGGATGTTTGATGTGTTTCATTTACATTAGTTTATTTTGTTTCAAGTCCTCCATGCCCCCAAACGGATCACAGGATTGAATCTTTGAATCTGTGTGTGTGTGTGTGTGTGTGTGTGTGTGTGTGTGTGTGTGTGTGTGTGTGTGTGTGTGTGTGTGCGTGCGTGCGTGTGTGTGTGTGTTAGTGTGTGCGTGCGTGCGTGCGTGTGTGTGTGTGTGTGTATGTGCGTGCGTGCGTGCGTGCGTGCGTGTGTGTGTATGTTCATATCTCTGGCATGAGATCGTAACCTCACCATTCCGGGAGGGACGGCTGAAATAATGGGCAGAAGAAGTGACTGAACAGGCAATTCCAAACAATGCCGTAGCCTAATTGCTAATGCATGCTGAGCGCTTGCATGGAAACTAATCACGGCTATGACTCCTTCTTCATCATTGTCTAGTTCCACTCCCATTCTGCCTTGTATAAATGTTCTCTCTCTCTCTCTCTCTCTCTCTCTCTCTCTCTCTCTCTCTCTTCTCTCTCTCTCTCTCTCTCTCTCTCTCTCTCTCTCTCTCTCTGTGGCTTGTGCATGTGTCTTTGCTTTGTGTTTGTGCATGCATGCGCACGCACGCCCGCGGGTGTGTGTACATGTGTGTGTGGTGTGTGTTCTTGTTCGTATGTGTGTGTGTGTGTGTGTGTGTGTGTGTGTGTGTGTGTGTGTGTGTGTGTGTGTGTGTGTGTGTGTGTGCACAGTCGGCTCCTAAACAGAAGGGAGAGTGCTATGGCCTCAAGGGGAAGCTGGAATCAATCAGTCTAGTTTCATCCACTTAATGCATACGTCCTGAGAATGTAGCTCGATTTCTTAAGCAAGACTGCAGATGTTTGGATCGCTCAGGCCAGGTTGAAGCCAGGATACCTCATAATAGGTAGCTAAGAGTACACCCCTGTCATGTATTCTCTCACCAGAATAAAACCTCGCGGATTCATCTGCATTATCGTCATTCTCGCTGATCGTTCTAACATGTCTCAAATTCTTTCGGCCTTCGTATCCTGCTCTCGTGGTCATCTTACTTTTCGTTCGCTTCCTGTCTGGGTGGTCAATACCCATGAGCGTGAGCGTTCGTTTTCAAAGTCGTGACTGCTCTAGTCAAAGGAGGATCGACGTTGTGAGGACGTGGTAATGCTGCGAAAATGCAGCGATCACTCACGCCGACACTGCGACTAATAAGTAACTGTTGTCGTCAGTTATGAGGTTTCGTAGATAATGTTCTGCGCACGACAGATAATAACATCGAAGTGACTGGGCAGATGGGCAGCATCTTCTCCGGTGTGTTTACTAATGGCGACTTGATATTGACTGCTCCCTATATGCTGCTGGTGCAGAAGCTGCGATAATACACATCCGGGTGTGACTATGCATGAGGAAGTCCTGATCAAGCGGTGTGAGAATAATGTCCCTTGAAGACACAGTCGAGGAGACAGCAAAGTAAAAAAGCTTGTGGATGGATGGATAAGACTATATGCCCGTAAGGGTCAGTTTTAATCTACCTCTCTGAGTGTCAGGGGCAAGACGACATGCCCGTAAGGGTCACTTTTAATCTACCTGTCTTGAGTGTCAGGGACAAGACCATATGCCCGTAATGGTCACTTTTAATCTACTTGTCTGAGTGTCAGGAAGTGTGCCCAGGTTCCTGGGGGTTTCATGTGCGTTTCTTTCTGAAGAGTATGTCCACGGAAGAAATACATCGTTTATGCAAGCTTTTTACAGTAAATAGTAATAATAATAATAATAACAAAACACACACACAAAAAAAGAAAAATAATGCTCCAGCGAGACGTCTTAAGTCACAAGTGTGAGTAATTAAACCTGATCTCTAGTAAATAATTAGACCTGGTATGTAGACATTTTGACTGCAAACAGGTAGAGAGAGAGAGAGAGAGAGAGAGAGAGAGAGAGAGAGAGAGAGAGAGAGAGATACAGACAGACAGACAGAGACAGACAGACAGAGACAGACAGACAGACAAAACGTCGTTATACGGTATGTCAAGTTAATAATGAAACAAACTACAAGACAGGAAGGGCGACGTGTGGATGTGGCTGCACACCAAAACTTAACACGCCAAGGCTTTGCTTAAGGAGTTGATATTTTTAGACTTGCGCGATTAGATTGTTTTGGGAAATTTTATTGTGTCTGAAAGTTGCTTTCTCTCATTTTCGCTCATAATCATGGCCATCAAGGTACAAGCCAGGTGGCTCCAAGCAGACAGCTTAAAATAAAAGGAAAGGGACTATTTGGGTGCTTGGAGCTGGCGCAAAGATAAGGTCATGAGTGAAATGTGACGTCAACTAAGGGGAAGGTCATACGTTCGAAGGTTGTCAGTCATTTCATCGGTGCCCCCCCCCCCCCCCCCCCCCCCCCCCCCCCCCCCTGCCCACCGCCCCTTCCCTAAACAAGGGAAATAATTGGTTGAGAGTATTCTTTTCGATTAATTATCAGTTACATTAAATGCTGGCTCAAATTGATGATAGGCCTCAAACCCTTACAGGGATTACAATATTGTGTTCTAGTGCAAAATCCAACTTGTGGCGTGTGGTCTGTGAGCGAGCAATGGGAAAGTGCCGGAAAGGAGAAGAGGAAAAGCGTAGTAGATGCCACTGAGAGTGGTACTATCTTCCAGCGCTTTTCTTTTGAAGTTGAAGAACCTCATTTCTCTCTTTGTCCCATCATTTCTGGCAGCACAAGCCGCATGGCGTTATGGAATAATAGGCTTTTAAGAACGAACATCCCCAGCATCAAACAATTCGTCTGATCTCTTCTCTTCGTACTGTGAGGATACTATTAGTTTTTAGACTCTCTCTCTCTTTCTCTCTCTCTTACACACACACACACACACACACACACACACTCGCGCGCGCGCGCGTGCACACACACACACACACACACACACACACACACACACACACACACACACTAATACTTTCAAATTATAAAATCAGTCATGTGAAGAGCAGATAGCATCTGTCGGTCTCTTTCATGACCAGAGACGATCGGTTTCGCAGAATTCCTCCTCCGACATGAAACTTAACGAGTGGAAGAGCATGACCTATCCTTTGGCTTTGGTCCCCATTTCCATCCTCACTGGATGCATTACGGTCATGGTCATTCCTTTGCAGTGATCTACACTGATGCTTTTCTTTTTTTTTTTTTTTTTTTTTTTTTGTCGTTGCTGAAAAGAGAAATCTGGAGCAGGTAACCGCAGAACTAAAGGGGCTGTCGGCACAGCTACTGATAAACAAGTGCTCTCCCATTCCTTTCACTCGTCGCTTGGCACTTATGTACTCTCTCTCTCTCTCTCTCTGTGTGTGTGTGTGTGTGTGTCTGTGTGTGTGTGTGTGTGTGTGTGTGTGTGTGTGTGTGTGTGTGTGCGCGTGCACGTGCCATACACTCCACCTGAATGTCCATTCACCTAATCTGATTTCATACAAAGAAACAAACAAACAAACAAAAGAAAGAACGAAACAAAAAAAAAAATACAAATAGAAAGAAAGAAAGAAAGAACGAAAGAAAGAAAGGGGGGAAAAAAGAAAGATAGAAATAAAGAAATAATTAGTGAAAGAAAGAAGGAAATAATAAATGAACGGACGAAAGAAAGAGAAAAAAAAAAAGTAAAGCGGGTATTAATGTATGAGGTAGTGAGGTAATTCATGACCGGAGATAGCTGAGCCGATATCGATATGCAAAAACCAGTGAAAATTAACAATGCATTAGCAATCACACATATCCAAGGCAAACGTCAAGCTGAACTATGAAATAAATGTTCACAAATTGTAAACACTAATGAAAAAAAATTCTTATCTGTTTTTACTTCTCAGAAATTTGGTAAAGTAGATTTCAAAAATTGTGAGAAATTGATTTTATTTTTCTTCGTAAGTATGTAATAACTTTGCTAAATTTCTCTTCAAATGCATTGCATTCTAACCTGTATGCAGAGGGATACTATCTGTCCTACATTTCGTGTGTTCTGATCTGGTGCGACTGAGATGGTACATTTGTTTCCATTTCAACTGTATTGACAAGAACGTTGTTTGACCTGTGTCCACACTCCTGATCAATTTGTCTCCATTTGATTCCATGGAGACTTCTACAATAACCTCTACATTTCCTAAACTGAACGTGGCTATCTCCAATTCCATGGCACCGCTCGACTAAGCTGCCCTCCCTTTTCTTCCCGCTCTATCCACCCATTTATTACCGGAAGAATCTAGATCAGAGGGCACCTAGCAAAAAGTAACAACACTTGTTCCCATAGGTATTAAATTATGTGCAAACTGGCAAATTTCTAGTTATTATGATAGATGTCTGCTTATCCTCTGAAGCCCAAAGCGCGTATAACATCAGTTTAGAATTCACACATTGGTAATTCGTCCATTCCCTTCAACGTTCCCTTGAAGATGCGTGGAACGGAACACCACGAGTACGTTGCCTTGCAGCCTGTACCCTGTAACATCTGGAACAGGTATCGGGGTACACCAGTGACTCCATGCATATCGGAATCATGAAAACAAATGATTTTCGCAATGTCACATTTGTCTTCCTGTTCGAAGTGACAGTCTTGACGTAATTTTGAAGCTGACGTCTTATTGATGTCATCGCTCTTTTCTACAGTTATCCCTTTATTTCAATACGTTTGAACTGATTTCTGACGGCCCTGTTGAAAGCCTATGTGTGTGTGTGTAAACTTTTGCTCACTAGATTGTGGCGCTGACTTTACAACAATCGCATTGAAGTCTCGTTGTTTGCAATTTGAGTTTGACAGTCGTTTTAGATTCAATCACAGTGGAAAGGAATTGGCTTTGTTTTAAGAAGGTTGTCTTGATCGGAGATACTCGATTCGCATAGTATGTTAACAATGCCACGCACTTCTGTGAAATTCGCAGTATAGACTATTGGTTTCCGTGGGCCTTTTCGGCTTTGCTCCTTGACGTAGACGTTTCACTTCCCACTGGCCTTGGTACTGTTGTTGAGGTCCCCGAAGGGCTACGCTGAACTGACTAGAGAAAGTTTCTCTTTTCCCATTGACCTTTTTTTCTTTTTCTACGCTGAACTGACTAGAGAAAGTTTCTCTTTTCCCATTGACCTTTTTTTTTTTTTTTTTCCCGACTCCTTTCTTTGGAGTAGTAATATATCGACCTCCTGAACTTTCAGGTCGGGTCGACTCCGCCTGTCCGGTGTGTGAAAACGTTTCAGATATAATTTTCAGGTATTAGGTATGCCCACCATCCCTCTCTCTCTCTCTCTCTCTCTTCGTGTGTAGGTGTGCGCTTGCGCCCAAGTGTGTGTGAGGAACGATACCTATAACTGCTCACAAATGTGTGAATGGTGGCAAGCGCACACATGTGTGTGTGTGTGTGTGTGTGTGTGTGTGTGTGTGTGTGTGTGTGTGTGTGACTTAATTTCCTAATTCCGCCATTCTCCTTCACCGAGCATTCGTATCCATATTCTACAAGCATACCCCTCGGGAAGTAGGATAGCTCATCCGATTTTCCAGGGAGTGGTCTTCATTTGCTTATCTGGAAGGTCTTCTCTTTAGCTCTTAACGAGGAGCCAGTGGAGGCATGATGAGCTCTTCACAGGGACCGAAACAGCTGTTATCTGCTGATCCAGTGACTTCGCCATTGGAGAAATGACTGACTTACAAAGCAGTCCCTGCTATCACTCTCTCACCTCTCGCTATGGGACAGTTCTGACATTCGCTTCAGTTTGTTTACAAAGTACAGGCAAATGAATCCAGTGCATGAGTTTATTTTACGGCACACGCACAAACTCTCTCTCTCTCTCTCTCTCTCATACACAGGCATGTTTGTACACACACACACACACACACACACACACACACACACACACACACACACACTAGCGCGTGCGGACGCGTGCACACTCGCAAACTGTCGTGTATAAATGAATGTTGTACAGTATACACATATTTTAAACCGAACGCATTGAATGGCCAGTCGTTTTTTAAACACACACACACACACACACACACACACACACACACACACTGCGCGTACACATACTCATCGCGCGCGTACACACACACACACACACACACACACACACACACACACACACACACACAGAGAGAGAGAGAGAGAGAGAGAGAGAGGAGAGAGAGAGAGAGAGAGAGAGAGTCGTTGCTGCTTCTGGTACTGTTACTACAGTTGATAAATGTTTGATGTTTGACGACGACATCCACCTCGGCAATGATGATGGTAAGCACTCTAAGAAAGCAGCCTTGCGATGGATATTGTGTCAAAAATGCTATAAACACTGTTCACGTATCCATAGCATCGACTTTCATGTCTGTGATCCCCAGAGTGCGTAAAGGGCGGAGATGCGAACCATTCAATGCCATATTGCACGCACCATCAGAATGATAGCAGCTCGTGTGCATGAGTGGCTGGCTATACCTGCTCTAACCCTCTAATAACATTTTATGAGCTACTGCAAAAACCGACAGCTGGCTTACCGGACCACGCTATCGACATCAGAAGCGAATCATGGAACCTTTCTTTTCTCCCAGGTGGGAAAGGTGCTGTGCTGTGCTGTGCTGTGCTGTGCTGTTGTGTGTGGTGTGTGTGTGTGTGTGTGTGTGGTGTGGGTGGGTGTGCGCGTGTGTGTGCGCGTGTGAGTGTAAGCGCGAGCAGTCGCGCGTGCGTGCGTGCGTAAGCGCGTAGCACGCGCGCGCGCGCGCTGTGTTGGAGTGCGTGCAGGAGCGCGCGCGCGCGCGCGCGCGTGTGTGTGTGTGTGTCTCTCTCCCCGTGTGTGCGCGTGTGTTTGTAAGGCAGACGAAGTGCTCACACATCACAAGATCTAAACCAATACTCCACACTCATCATCATCATAATGACAGTACTACTACTACTACTACTACTACTAATGATGATGATGATGATGATGATGATGATGATGATGATGATGATGATGATAATAATAATAATAATAATGTTAATGATAATATTAAATAATAATAACAATAATGGTGATAATGATAATAATGATAACAGAATAACGAAGCAAGGCTAGATTAGATAGATCGAAGGTAAGTCGTTTTCCAGCGAGATTCGTCAACATGATGGAACATGTTGAAAAGGCCTGTCTGGCCAAGTGTCACGGCTCACCCGGTTAAGAGTGACCAATGGCGAGGCGCGTGGGAAGAGGGAGAACCCGCAAGAACCTGACCTCAAGCACGCAAATCACACACGGGCAAGAGATAGACAAACCACACAACATTTTATTCACATAAAACAGATGATGAGAGATGAAGAGACGGGGCCTAGCTAACAAGATAGAACAGTGATGATACTAAATCCCCACCCTAGCCCAATACAGCACCAAGGAGGACCTAATCACCTCACCTACCCCACACTACTGAAGCCCGCGGGGAAAAGGGGAATGCGGACAATGACAATCACATGAGGAAAAAAAAAAACAAACAGTCTTAAAATCTATTAAAAAAAACAAAACAAACAAAACAAAAACAAAACAAACAAACAAAAAAAAAAAACCTAATGGGCTGTCAAAGGAAAACAAAACAAAACAAAACAAAACCTCAAAGAAAACATCTCAAACAGTTCATTTCTCTGGTACATTTCTGTCCGCTTCTGTCCTGTTCTGTCTTTCTTTCTGGGCCACCTTGAGTCCAGCACCCCCCACCACAAACCCTCAACTCCCGCGCGCCCCTCACTGCAGTCGCCTCATGATGTCAGGACAGGCGAGGAAGTGCCAACGTCACAATCGGGACCTCCCAGGTCCCAGAGCAGCAGGCTGTGTTAATGTCTCGGCCAACAGGAGCAAGGTCAGGCGTGGATGAACAGGAGGTGAAGCTGAGATGAAGACCCGGGGGAAAGGGCAGAAGGAGAAGAAAAAGGGAAGTGCTGCACATCATACAGTGGACTCGGGATGAGCACACCTATATGACTGGGCGGCGGGGACGAGGGGAGAGGGGAGGGGGCAAGTGAAGGTGAATGTGTGTGTGTGGGGGGGGGGGGGGGGGGGGGGGGGGGGGGGGAGGTAACCATAACACAAGGAGCCCCCCTACACCTAACTCTATATATATATTTACTGGTCCTCCAGGCACAATAGCCATACATACATAAACTCTCTGCTTATGGTGGACACTTTGAACTGGTAAAAGATTAATCGGAATCACCCTATGAATGACAGTATTTAAAAGAAAAACTGATAGTTAATTTAAACCTAATATAGACATGTAAGTACGGAGCTGAACCAAAATAATGACAAAATGAAAACCACTGGCCCTAAGCTATCTCAATTAATCAATCAATCAATCAATCAATCAATTTTGATTATAGTCCAGCCGACCATGGAGGCTATAAGATTATCAAACTGAAACTCAATCAATTAAACATCTTTCGAAAGAGGATGATGATATATAAATAAAGCACAAAAATGATGTCACCATTCACTCTTCATGCAACCCAACAAAACAGACAAGACAAGGGCGCCTGGTCACCATAATGAAAAAGGGGAGGAGGGAGAAAAGAGGGGGGAACACGGAGACACCCCCCGAAACAACTCCCTCACCAACCAACCTTCCCCCAGCCTCGACCATAAGGTGCCAAAAGGTAATGCCATAAATAAAAAAAAAAAATACGCAAGAAAGTTAAAAAAGAAAAAGAAGAATCCATTTGAATTTCGAAACGGTAATGAAAATAAAATAACGATTTCAGCGCAAAATGTGATACCTTAGTCGACACCAAGAGGGGAGAGAGAGAGAAAAGGGGAACGAAAGGAAACAGTTCCTGAGATGTATGAATTACAATTTGCAATAAGTAGGATTCCACTAAAGAGGCTGTGACTGCCTGGAAAACGAAACCCCCAGAGTCGAATCAAAAGAAATGAATGCCGAAATTTGACCCAAAATATCTTCAACGTGACCAAAGTACCACCAAATATTAATTTAAATCTCAACACTTACCAAAATCACTTGTGGCAAAGGAGGACAAAGACGACAGGTCACCACATCTGGGAAGAGGAAAAAAGGCCATGTAGACCCCCACCCAGGAAGATGTCGCCCCCAGTCTGACCCTCCTATCTTCTATCCTTCTCCAGTCTTCCTTCCCAAGGCCTCCTCCGTCTTCTTCTCAAGGTCTTTTCCGTCCTCTTCTCAGGGTCTTCTCCTTTCTTCTTCCTTTGGCCCTCCAGACGAAAAGATGATGTGGGGTGAAAATAAAAGGATGGTGGTGATGGATAACCTCCAGCAAGACGACGAATCTTGCTCCAGTGGGCTGACTGCCCACTCCAGTTAATATCTAGAATACAGGGACGAGGCCCTCTCAAACAATATGATCCATGAAAAGATGAGATGACTCGCGGGATCAACCCCCCCAAATCCAGAGTGCCAAACCTCGCCAAACCCCCAACTTTTGCCCACATTCCAACAGTGACGTAGGCGAGCGAGAGAGACTGGGTGAACGAAAATGAACGGAACGCACGTGCAAAGACAGTGCACAGCAAGGGCTGGGGTGAAATGGCAAGTGACTGCCCAAATCAGTCGAGCAGTGTTTGCCCCAAGATTTGGTCTCTCCTGAAAAATGGGCATATAGGGCAAAAGTAATACGGACAAAATCTCAAAAGGGGTAGAAAAGAAAGGTCACGCTTGGCGTGTGACACCAAGTCACCAATCCTTTTCCTTGTTCTTCCTCTTGGAGTCCAAACCTGCATAAAACCAACAATATCGATGAATATGGATGCTTAGCACAAGGCGAAAAAGAAGAAGGAAGTAACAATAAGGAGACTCGAATCCTAAAACACACGAGACCGGGAAAAAAAAAAGGTTAACTGGCGGCAGAGTAGAGCTTGGTCAAACGTACGCAATGCTGGAGTCTGAACATAGTTCAGAAACCTTCAGGTGGATGAGCTGATGTGGCACTGTGATGATTAGCACATTTGGAGCAATAATAAGGATTCCACATTTTTTTTTCTATGTACAGTTAAAGCAGAGATCGTTCTTATTTTCCCCCTGTATTCACATGTTACTCAAGCTGAATAGAAGAGGCCTAAGTGATTCTTAATCCCAAAAGATCATCTTGTGATTATACTCACGCAAACCAGAATATTCAATATAAAAATGCGACATTCGAATACTGACAGACAGGCTTGTGCAAAACAACACCCATACGTATCTGTGACATCTTTTTTCACATGTGTCAACACACTTTGTGAGTAGAAAGATTTACACCCACAATAAGACAGAAACAGATCAGGGACCTTAGCTAGGATTTCCTTTTCTCCTCTCAATAAATCCGAATGTCACTCGCTCCAAAACTCATACAAAATGGAAAATAAAATTATATAAAACGACACGCAGCGGCTACGATCACAAACCCATATTTAACACCAAGGTATATTTACGAGTGTGTTTTTTGAAACAGTATTTGTTGTTGTTTTTGTTTATTTGTTTGTTTGTTTATTTGTTTTGTACACGCGTTTACGCCAGTGCTTTTTAATAAATTGTACCTCCTAACCATCCACCTTAACCGAACCCTAACCTGAGACTAAACCGATCTCTCAGCAAACCTAAGCCTAACCCCAGAACTAACCTTAGGCTATAAATACGTTTATAAAATGTTACGCACCCACACCCACACACCCATGCGCCCACACACACACACACACACACACACACACACACACACACACACACACACACACACACACACACGCACGCACGCACGCACGCACGCACGCACGCACACACACACACACACACACACACACACACACACACACACACACACACACACACACACGCACGCACGCACGCACGCACACACACACAGATACGCATAGGCTCATACGCACAACATACATCGACCCCAATAAACATACATTAACACGTGCGTGCAGGCACTGAGCAGGGGCGCAACGAACACACATACTTCGCTACATTGTGTGTTGATGTAGTCTCCTTCGTCGACTCGGCGATGAGCGACATGACTTAACTGTTGAATATATTTGTGGAGAGAGAGAGAGAGAGAGAGAGAGAGAGAGAGAGAGAGAGAGAGAGATTCACATAGCGGATAACCAAATCCGAAATCATACAGAAGGGGAGCTGTAGTTAAAATGGTTTAATTGTGGTGCGGAATATAAATAGAGCAT
>JADBJO010000453.1:225000-227500 GCA_016801955.1 Conus betulinus
CATCTTTTTATTTGTTATTAAGGACAGATACCTCTCAGCTTCAAACGTGATTTTAAAGGAATGATACCATTCATATTTACCATTATTTTCAAATTTCGGAGTGCCAGTTTTGTTTGTAGTATGAAAACAGTCTTTCCTTAAATTCTGATATAAACCCTTTCTCAGAGCCAACACTCTGATACAACCATAATATCCCAAAGCCATTTTCTGTCAGCGTGTTCCTAACTTTTGATGCCCAGTTGTGTTTGCCTGCTTCTAATTGTATTAACATCATATCATAGGCTTGCCTACATATTCTATTAACTGGTAATCTTACCACTCGCAACCAGTATCTAACACATTTTATATGCTGTTCGAACATACAATGGATATCTTCCTGTTCTCCATAAATCATTTTGTTTGAAGAGTGTAATGGTACACCCAGGAATCGTGTAATGGCAAAGGTATGTACTTTTTCTATATAACCCTGTATCTTCCAACCCCCAAACTTCTGCTGCGTAAGTCAATATAGGCTCGATCAGGGTATCAAAAAACTCCAGAAGAGAGAAGGATCAGTTGTATGTAGTTTCCTTGGTGATTTTTGAATTTCAATAACACCAAACTTACCTTTTCTGCTCATGTCTGAAACGGCAGCACCCAAACTTAATTTTGTTGTAAATATTAAGCCTAAGTATTTGTATGTGTTTGTTGATTTAATTTCTTCATTTTCATATTTCCATTTTTCTCTTATTCCAAGATAACCACCTTTACGGAAAACCATAACATTAGTCTTATCTAGATTTACTACTAGGCATAATCTGTCGGCTTCTTTTTTTTTTAGATTGTTCAATTGATTCTGTAAACCTACGACAGTATCTGATAGCAAAATCACATCATCTGCAAAGAGCAAAAGAAATACCTCTGCAGATCCTACTACCATCTGGACTCCATGCTTCCCTTTCCTGATAAAATTTGTGGCTAATTCATTGACAAAAAAAGAAAACATAATTGGGCTAGGTACACATCCTTGTTTTACTCCCCTCGGACAATCAAAAAAATTCAGAATAAGAATGCTTATCTCTGACACATGCAATGACTGAGTCGTAGACTCCTCGAAGTGCTTTATACAATTTTCCATCAATCTCACTTCTCCTTAACACATGCCATAAGACATTTCTGTCAACAGAATCAAATCGATGAAAGCTACATACAGCTTAGAATTTCTTGCCAAATATTTTTCAACAACAGAGTATAAAGTGAAGACGTGATCACTATACCCTGCTCTAAACCCCCCTTGTTCCTCTGCTAATTTTCCTTCATTATCTGCCCATCGTGAGGGTCGCTTATTCAGAATAGATGTGTACACTTTGCTCACGACACTTATTAATGCTACACCACGGTAATTATTTCGGGTAGATTAGCATCCTTTTTTTTTTATAGATTGGAATAATAATGGATTTACACCATTCTTTTGGGAAAATGCCTTGTTCGAATATCTTGTTGAAAAGTTCTACAAGAAATTCAGTTACTGTTTCGTTGGCATGTTTAAGCATTTCAGCAAAGTATCGTATCAGTACCAGAACTTTTACCGGTTTTGAGTTTATTAATACCAGATGCAACTTCCTCTTCAGAAATAGGATCGTTAAAAAGAGGCTCATCTGATTCGTCCATTTGTTCGTCGGCTAAGATTTCCTCTTGAGCCAGCCCAGGTGTCACCATGTTAAATATCCTGTGGAAATTTTCATACCACTGGTCCATGGAGATATCACTGTGCATTACATTTTTTCTGTTCACAGTTCTAATAATTTTTCAGAAAGCCCTAGGGTCGCTGGTTGACTGTTTTAGCTTAATTATCCTTCCATCGTCAAATTCTTTTTTCTAATAAATAGGATTAAAAAAAAAATTAGAAAAGAAAGAGTGGGGGGTTAGTTGCCGCAAAGGACATTGACAAACAAAGTACAGGACAAGATTGTATATTCACCCATTTTCACCCGAAAAATAGCCTTTCAATTTTTCGCGCGTTTATATGGAAGTCAGTATATCTATCTATCTATCTATCTATCTATCTATCTATCTATCTATCTATCTATATATATATATATATATATATATATATATATATATATATTATATATATGTCAGACCTGGCTGTATATGGGTATCAAATAATTTGCAAACCAAGCCATATCAACTGATTTCCTTTTTTCCCCTGCTCTCAAAATCCTATGGACCTCTCTCTTCTGCACATTTCCAGCCGTGGCATCTGCCCAAGCTTAGTTTCAGAGTGGAACACAACCTAAGATATTCATAACTGTCTGTTACCTTAACTTCTGATCCACCGTCAAACTATCTTTCAGGTTGTGTCCAATTTCCACCACTTCTGAAAATTTCAACATCACTGACACAGATTCACTGTCAGTTACTGTGTATGTGGTTGCCTTTTCAAAGCGTCTTATTGGTTCCGCAAAACTAACATCTTTAGGCCTGTCTGCTACAAGAATGATATTACCAGCGACCAACA
>JADBJO010000453.1:230000-240000 GCA_016801955.1 Conus betulinus
ATTCCTCAGCATCATTTTCTGTGTGAATACACAGAGTCTGCCTACCTTTTGGCAAGGGCAGAGTGACCTCTTCATCCTTGGCAAGATATCTCTCTAGGAGACAGAAACTCCGAACCACAAAGCTAAACTTGGTGGGGCCGTCCCACATATAGCAGAATCTGTACCTGTGGGACTTTAGGAGCCAGTAGGCGATAGGGTGGGAAGGGGATCACGCTCCCATTCTTTTACTCTAAAACGTCTATACGCTGGTCAAACGATCGGGTTTACCAGAATCAAGAGAGGCATCACCGCCAACTTCATCCTGCAGCGATGGAGAAGTGCTGACTAGAACAGGCTAAGGATGCTGATGGAAATTCTTAGCCAGTACTCTGCTCGTTGATTGTTGTGGTGTGAAGGTCGTCAGTCGTATACTGGGGTTTCCGATGCCCGTGTTCAGTCAGAGCAACGAGTCAGTCCATTTTCAGGGACAGCACTGGAAAGGAAAAAGTGAAAGGACATGTTCACAAAGCTCATCCCCGTGAAGCACCTGGTGAACATCCACTTTTGCGGTCAAAACAGTATTTAGAAAACTTGATTGTCAAATCGGTCTTGCGCTTCAGGTCGACCAAGACCTACTTTACTGCTGTCATAATATTGTGCCCACACTCCGATGACCACCAACACTGATGATGTTGAAAGAAGCTTATTGTGAGGACCTTAACCGCGTCCTGTCGGAAGTCAGTCACAAATACAAGCTCACTATCCTTAAGGATTTTAATGCACCGCTAGGCGTTGACTGCTATTCTCGACCCGAACGCCCTCGGGCGTCATAGCACTGGACGGTGCAGCTCAAACTGGACTAATGCTCATATGTGCGTATAGTATGAACTCTCCATCACCAGCCATCTTTCAGCAAGGAGACATATTCAATAACAAATGGACGCATCTTTGTTCGGAGCAATGGCACATGTTGGATTACATTATTGTCCATTTAATGTACATACCACACGCTGTATGAGAGGAGCTTAGAGCTAGTCTGTTCATCCCTTACTCCAGTGCTAGATGAACATTGAACTAGCTCAGGGCAAGGAATCGGCAAGAAAAAAAGTCTCCGATGATGCTGATCACCCGAGGTGAGTGTCCCAATAAAGAAATGTTGGAGGAGATCTTGGTGACCATGTCGTCTTGTCAACCCATGGGGAATGTTGCGGCAAGAAAGGGAAGTCATCCCGGGAGTACGATTGCGGTAGGATGGCGGATGATGTAGACTTGGGCAGCACAGGGATCTGTTCGATGAAACCAATGACTACAGTAACAAACTCACCCACAAGCACTGCAAGACTCAACCAGACCATGTCGATGATAAGACCTGTAAGGAGAAGCAGCAAAACTACCAACAGGTAAAGAAGCACTTTCAGCAAAAGAAAATAGACCGAAGTTTCTACAAGCTGCGACTGATACCAGCAAAATGAGATCATTCCACGGTGGCCTTCGTACTGCATACAACATACAGATCAACTCCTGCTTGTTCCTCTGACTAATTCACACTTTAAAAGAAGACTAACATACTGTCACATTGGTCAGAGCAATTTAACACTTTCCGGAACAAACAGTCACCTATATCAGAAGAGGCGAATGCCAGTACTAGTGTTGACATCACTAGCGGAACCACCCTCCAATGCCAAATGTGAAAAAAGAATTAAAGCAGATCATAGCTGTAAAGTACCTGCAGCCGATGACATTCTTTCGGATATTTAAAGATTGCAGAACATGTGTTTTCGTGGAGAATATTGTTCCAGAACTTCTGGGAGACTAGCAAGCTACCGCAAGACTTCAGCAATGCCTCAAGTGTGTACATCTTCTTGAGGAAGGGAGACAAAACATCCTGTGACAATTATGATTGTGTAGATCATGGTGTGTTATCATCAGAAACGTCATCCACACAACGCTTAATATTTTTTTTATGTAGATAGCTTATGATAGTAAACACAAGACACCAGGAGGTAGCTGATCCGGGAAAAACACCACCAGAAGCAATGGTTGAGAGCAGAAACAAAGTGAAAGACTCAGGACAGAAAACACACGAAAACAACAGCAAAACAAAAGCCACACCAGGCAAGAGCGATTTGTAAGAGCACAAGAAGAATACATAGTAGCGCAGAGAGGAACATCTCGGCAGTCAAATGTAGCAGCATCAACAGCATGGCGGGGGAAGCAGAACCAAAAACAGCAGCAACAGATGGAAACACCAAGAAACTGACAGGCAAATCCAGTCCCCCCCCCTCCCCTCCCCCCCCCCCCCCCCCCCTCCCACATTCCCGCTTCCCCACAGAACAACCAGTAACAGACCAGGGAAAGCAATTACTGGAAAAGAGAGAAGATAAGACGGGTCTTATATTTTCTTACAACTTTTCAATCGGCCGATGGGGAATTCAGTTCAGAAAGTCCCATGTAGGGGAGATCTGCCCATAAACTGCAGCTAACCCAGCAAGAAAGAGGGGAGGAAAGCGGTTGCCACAGCAGAGGGGCCATTTTCTTGATGGCAATTTCATTGTCGTCCACCTGTCTGTTCCATATAGTAAGATCAGCTTTACTCTGGAATTGAACCGTGTGAAAAGAAAAAACGCCTCTCTCTCTCTCTCTCTCTCTCTCTCTCTCTCTCTCTCTCTCTCTCTCTCTCTTTCTCTCTCTAACAAACATATATTTAGACAGATAGGCAGCCAGCCAAAAGAGAGAGAGAGAGAGAGAGAGAGAGAGAGAGAGAGAGAGGAGAGAGAGAGAGAGAGAGAGAGAGAGAGAGACAGACAGACAGACAGACAGACAGACAGTTAAGTAGAGAGAGAGGGAGGAGACAGACAGGCCGACAGACAGACAGGCAGACATACCGACAAACGGACACGGACAAGGCAAAATAAGAGGAGACAAAGACAGACGGACAGACAGGCAGGTAGACAGACAGACAGACGGACGGACGAACAGTCGGACATGAAATAGAATCAACAACATCATTTTTCTTGGTGTTTCCGTCAATCAGACCTTACACGCGTGACAAAAACAAAAGCCTTGTAGCAGGTCTTCGGCTTGTGAAAACAACTCTTCCATTGTAACACGCCTTCCCCTGTGTGCTTCCCCGTCCTTCTTCTCTTCTCCTCGCGTCTTTCTATCCCCCATGTCTCTCTCGTTTTTGTTTTTTCATGACGTTATTTGAATCACCCCGTGACACTGACTTTTCCCCTCCTTTCTCCAGTCTGTCTGAATAACTTTGGCACGAGCGTTTCCACCACGTGATAGTGTGAAGTTGACTCCTCCCCCCCCCCCTCTCTCTCTCTCTCTCCTCTCTCTCTCCCTCCCTCTGTGTGTGTGTGTGTGTGTGGTGTGTGTGTGTGTGTGTGTGTGTGTGTGTGTGTGTGTGTGTGTGTGTGTGTGTGTTTGCATGTATATGAAAAGTAAATTCGACCAGTCTGTATATTTGTATATACCTCTGTGTCTGTCTTTGCTGCTGCCTATGCAAACATAAGAGCGAAAGTTACAATGATTTTTTTCCCCACTGAGATCAATGCGATAAGTGACCACGTGTTCATCCTTCGAATGCTATTTGTCCCGTGTAAAAGAAGACCGATTGGTCGAAACGTGTTGCGTCTGTTTTGTCTTTCGTTTGACGGCCCGCTGAGTCTGCTTTTGCTCTTATGTTTCAATGTCCACCTGCAGTTACCCCACTTGGAAACCTGCTTATGCACAATGCACAACCACAGATTTGACATGACCTTCTCCAGATTTGGCGTAAGGATTCATGAGCAAGCTGGGCAGATCAAGGCTGAATCAGTTCGTGTCAGATAGTCGCGTTAATAGCAATCTCACTGCTGGCTGGGAAGCGAAGCGATGTGGGGATTCGAAGCGGATCAGACGCGCCTGGCCGATAGAGTTTATGATTGTAGGTCAGAAACACGGTTCGTAGTATCAGATGTACAGCTCAGCTGGAACAGCGTTAGACTGAAGATCTAAAAATGTCTGGTTCAAACCCACGTTTGGACAGTGTGTGTTGACCGTCTTTTTTTAATCCTGAGTTGCAGTGTGTGTGTGTGTGTGTGTGTGTGTGTGTGTGTGTGTGTGTGTCCCATCTTCTGTGCCACCTCAGTGGCAGTGCACCCACCTCGCTTATTCTGACCCCACGTGCACAGACGCGCAGCCCGGTCAGTCCCACAGCAGCCCCCAGCACCAGCAATCCACAGTGAGCGGCCAATGTCAAGTCGTCAAGAGGCAATCCACCAGAGGAGACACTGCACTGCTGCTGAGTCACTTCAGTGGTGTTCAGTGGCGCCTGTTCTGATCCAACATACGCAGGACGCCACCTACTAAGCCCCCTACTGACGACAATAATTGCTTAGTCGTGGAGCCGGCGTGAGTGAGCTCTCCCCTGGAGGGCGCCACCACGTCCGTCCAACGACAGCCCCCATGTGTGTGTGTGTGTGTGTGTGTGTGTGTGTGTGTGTGTGTGTGTGTGTGTGTGTGTGTGTGAATTGTGTTGAGAAGTGTGTGTGTGTGTGTGTGTGTGTGTGTGTGTGTGTGTGTGTGTGTGTGTGTGTGTGTGTGTATTGTGTTGAGAAGTGTGTGTGTGTGTGTGTGTGTGTGTGTGTGTGTGTGTGTGTGTGTGTGTGTGTGTGTGCGTGCGTGCGTGTGTCGCGCGCGCGCGCGCGTATGTGTATGTGTAATCACCCACATGTTCTCGATCTATTGTCTAGAGTATATCATTTCACACACACACACACACACACACACACACACACACACACACACACACACACACACACACAGAGTATGTGTGTGTGTGTGTGTGTGTGTGTGTGTGTGTGTGTGTGTGTATGTGTGTATGTGAGTGTGTGTGTGTGTGTGTGTGTGTGTGTGTGTGTGTGTGTGGTTAAAGGGATTCGAAGCGGATCTTCAACTAAAAGGGGGAGCGGCGGAAGGAACGAGGTCGTGAAAATGGGGGGGGGGGGGGGGGGGGGGGGGAAGAACAGGACGTTAGAAGAAGAAAAAGGTGGAGGGGAAGAGGGAGAGGGGATTCACTGACGGGGCTTGCTATAAAATACCTGCTCTACGTATTAACTCAAGGCGCTGGAGAGAACTGGACGGGATTCGTTGAAACAGGACAAAGGAAAAAAAAAGGAAAGAAAAGAAGAAAGAACACCACGCGGTAGAGCTGCGGATCTCTATTAAGATCAAACAGTTCACTTGAAACACACACACACACACACACACACACACACACACACACACACATATGCGCGCGGGCACGCACACACGCACGCACGCACGCACGCACAGCAGAGAGAGAGAGAGAGAGAGAGAGAGAGAGAGGGAGAGAGGGAGAGAGGGACCTACCTTTTAATCCATGTCTGCACCACCAGTCATCGGACAGCACAATATTTTTCTACCATGTTTTGTTGAAATCGAGCCCATAGTTTTACTGCAATTTCGTATGAACTGACAAACGGTCGCAATTAAAACGATAGTCTTCTTTGCAGAACAACAAACAAACAAACAAACAAACAAGCAAAGAAAGAAAAGAAGGAAAGAAAGAAATGAAAGAAAAAGAAAGGAACAAATGTGGAGCTGAAATAAGAGACGAACAGGTGAGACAAGTGTAGAATGGCATATGATTAATCCCTGTCGTCTTCTAATTGTTTGTCCGTTTCTTCTTCAAAGGTATAGTTTTCAGACAGACATCGTTCAGAATATCACGCTTTCTTATTTCAGCTTTGGGTGGGTTGACCAAAAGAGATAAAGGGGAGGGAGAGGTGGGGAGAGGTAGAGGATAGGGAGCGTGTGTGTGTGGGGAGGGGGAGGTGGGGGGGGGAAGTGGAGGGAAGCTTTTAAACTTTTAAACACATACAGCTAATGAATGAAAAATAAGCCTGAGAATCACAGACACTTTTCTATACAAAATACAAAATAAATAAGCTACCACCTTTAGACACATGCAAATACAAATGAAGAAAATAAACACACCCCAAAAACAGACGCAAACACTGTTCTGTTCAAAATGAATAAACTAGAACATGAAAAAACGAAACAAAACAAAACAAAACACATAGAGTCACAGACACTTTGCTATACAATTTGAATAAACTGCAAACCTTCAGATACATGCAAATAATACATTAAAAAAAAAAAAAAAAAAAACGAGAATCGTACACACTTTTCAGCACAAAACAAATAAACTACAACCTTTAGACACATGCAACTAGTGCATGCAAAAAACAACAACGCCCCCACACTTTTTATACAAAATAAACAAACTATGCCTTTACTCTCATGCAAATAAAAATTGAAAAAAATCTACAACAGAGAAACACAGACACTTTTCTATACAAAATTAATCAAACTACAATCAGCCACAAGCAAAGGTGCAACAAACCACACAAACCATGACGATATAGTTGCCATATCGCAACGGCAACTATTACCAAGCTTCATAATTAGGGTACTGTGATCATTATATGGCGACAGCATTTTTCTTTTTATCATCGAATTTGATAGGTTTGGTCTTACCCTGCGCATTAAGTTACTATTTCAAAGTATTCAGTCGAACAAACATTATGTGCTGTTTTTGTCGAATATACTGGTAACCTGTAGTGTCCTTAATCGGTGAAAAAACGAGCGATTAAGCCTCTCAGAAACGTATCATAGACATAGAACATGTCACAGAGAAAAAACAAAATAGAAAGAGAAGGGGTTAGTTACCGCCAAGGACATAGACAAACAAGATACAGGACAAGACACAATGCATTTCGACCTCTTGGGTCTTCTTCAGGGAAAAACAAGCAACAAAAACAGAGAACGAGAAACAACTATCTACGATTTTGCCGGTTTGTTCCAACATGACCAGATAAGTGGTTTCTCGTTCTCTGATTTTGTTGCCTGCTTTTGCCTGAAGAAGACCCAAGAGGTCGAAATGCATTCTGTCTTGTCCTGTGCCTTGTTTGTTTATGTCCTTGGCGGTAACTAACACCCCTTCTCTTTCTAAATATTGCTTCGTTTTCCGCCCTCAGTCACTCTGTCACAGAGAGTGCATTTTCTACATGGTCTAGGTATTATTAAAAAAAAAAAAAAATCCAGAACGAGAAGCGCATTCGGGAAAGCACAGACATGACGGTGGAATAAATACTTGTCCGACTTGTTTTATACCCGTGACACACTTTTAAAATTCAGACACTTAGCAGACACCAGCGCTCACCCATTTCACTTATTTCCACCAGACATTTTTTCTCAGCAAGTTTCAAGAAACAATCAAGTAAAGACAACCAGAAAGACAGCAAATCAAGCAAGCGGAAGAGAGGACAGAGAGAGAGGGGGGGGGGGGGGGGGGGGGGGTGGTGAGAAAAAGACTGAAGAAGAACGGTACTTACACCCCCCTCCCGTCAATCGTTTTAGCCAACGTCCGATCGATCAGACCAGTTTTCACAGAACAATAATTTTGATGAACTGCAAGCAAGCGTACGTCATTTAAACAATTTAGAAATGCGAATGTGCTGTGCTTTTCTGAAACCTGGCTGAGCGTCAAGTGTGTACGCGTGACGTTGAACTTTTAGCAGTGTCACTGCGACCGAAATACCTGCCACGTGAGTTCGGACAGCTCTTCATGACTGTTGTTTACGTGCCACCATCCGCAAATACTGTACGTGCAGCTGCAGAAATCACGGACTCTGTTCACGCTCTGCAGGCCATGTCACCCGACGCACCGTGCTTTATCCTCGGAGATTTTAATGACTGTGACCTCAATTCAAGCCTGCCTTCTTTTAAACAGTATGTGTCATGTTTTACAAGAAAGGATAAAATACTTGATTTATGCTACTGTAATATACCATCTGCATACAAGTGTGTTCAGCTCCCCCTGTTGGTCAGTCTGATCACAATGCCATTCATCTCTTGCCAGCTTACAGACCAAAAGTGAAAACACAACCTATCACTAAAAAGCAAGTGCAGTGTTGGACACAAGAAAGTGTTGATGAATTACAGGCTTGTTTTGAATGTACAGATTGGAATTTGTTTTTGAATTCTAGTTTTGACATTAACGAAGCCACCGATGTTATTTCCAGCTACATTTCTTTCTGTGAACACATGATTGTACCTACTAAAACTATCAAAATATTTCCCAACAACAAACCTTGGGTTACAAAATCTCTGAAAGTAACTCTAAATGAGAAAAAAAAAAAAATAGCTTTTCAATCAGGCAATAAAAGCGATCGTAAGGTTGTACAAAAGAAACTGCAAACAGAGATTGAAGAATCAAAGAGAGCTTACAAGAGAAAAGTCGAAAACATGTTCCAGAATGGAAATATGCGAGATGCATGAAAAGGAATAAAGGTTTTATCAGGTTCAGGAAAATGTTCAAACCAAAATATTAGTAACAAAAAAACAGCAAAAGAACAGAAGCAATTTGCAGAAAAGCTGAACGATTTTTACTGTAGATTTGATGATAAAGATTTTAGTAAAGAATTAAAGGAAGTGAGGAAACTCCAAAGCAATGTTAAAAACGATGTTGATGGAAGTGATTCTGTTGTGATTGAGGAAAATGATGTTCAGTTTTTTTTCAAACGTTTAAATGTGAGAAAGGCAATGGGCCCTGATAATATCTGTGGAAAATTGTTGAAGGTGTGTGCTTCTCAGCTCTCCTATGTTTACAGTCGTTTGTTTACCTGGTCACTTAGAGAATGTATAATTCCTGTTTTATGGAAAAATGCCACTGTATGTCCTGTTCCAAAAAAAAACGCAACCCAAGCTGTTTAAATGATTACCGACCAGTTGCCCTCACATCTGTTGCAATGAAATGTCTTGAAAGAATTGTCCTCTGTTATGTTTTAAAAGATACTACACAGTACCAAGACCCGTTTCAGTTCGCATACCAACAGAACAGATCAACAGATGATGCCACACTCACACTTCTCCATCATGCTTTTTCACACCTCGAAAAACCTGCCTCCTTTGTACGCATTCTCTTTATTGATTTCTCATCAGCATTCAACACCATACAACCACATCTGATGGCAAAGCAAAGAAACTCATTAACATAAATGTGTGTAACAAGCTCATTCTTTGGATAATTGATTTTCTTACACAGAGGACACAGTCTGTTCGATATCAAAGTGTTGTTTCGTCTTCCAGAGTCATTTCAACTGGCGCACCCCAGGGTACTGTTTTATCACCAGTGCTTTTTACTCTGTACACAAATGATTGTTCAGGAAGTGATTCAACTTTGTACATTAAATATTCAGATGACTCAGCACTTGTGGATCTCTCCAACTCTGATTCTGTTTACTTCAAGGAGGTTCAAAGATTTGTTGACTGGTGCGATCATAACTATCTTGATCTGAATGTAACAAAAACGAAAGAAATGTTGATGATTTTTAGAAAGAATCCAAAAGCTGTACCACCACTTTTTATCAAAGGTGCTGAAGTAGAACGTGTTGAATCATACAAATATTTAGGAACTTTTATAGATAATAAGCTGATTTTAAATCCCATGTTGAGTATGTCCACAAAAAAATGTCAAACCAGATTATATTGTCTTCGCAAGCTGCGATCATTTCATGTGAATACTGACATTCTTCGGACATTTTATTCATGCTTCTTGGAATCTGTTTTAACTTTCTCATTTATGTGTTGGTATGGTGGGTTGACTGTGAAGAGCAGAAATGTGCTTGAGAAAGTGGTGAACGTGGGAGGAAAAATCGTTGGTGAGAGACAAAAAAGTCTGAGTGAGCTGTACAGGTGCCGTGTTGTTTGTAAAGCGAAGAAGATTGCGTGTGACCAGACCCACGTTCTTGCAAATCAGTATGACCTTCTTCAGTCAGGACGAAGATATCGATCGGTTAAATGCAGAAGTGTCAGATTTAAACAAAGTTTTATTCCCCTGTCCATTGATTTTATGAACCGAGGAGATGTTTAATTGAAATCCAAATTCCTTTATATGAATGTATGTCATATGTGAGAAAATGGGTAATGTGACTAAATTATGGGAGGT
>JADBJO010000453.1:245000-250000 GCA_016801955.1 Conus betulinus
TGGTACTAATCAAGAATTGGCGTGGAATTATCCTGTTAAGATATAAGGGATAGATACAACGTATAACCTCAACACTTAGAAACTAGATTCCACCTTTGTTGTTGTTGTTCGAGGGTAATCAGTGAAACTTGACACAGGATTTCAGGGTAGGAGAAATAGAAATGGCCAATTCTGACGTACACAAGTGTTGATTTTTGCACTCTGAAAAGTACTACTTTCAGGTTTATGGCCCATGGTGGGTCTGTGAATTCTTGGGGCATGGTTTCTCCTGTTAGAGGGTTAAGTTAACCGTCAGTTTTCTGATGTCTGTCTGAGTGATAGATTGTTAGAGGAACATGACAGCTGATGAAATTTGTAATGGGAGGGGGGTTTAGTAACCTGTTCGAAAGGAGACAAACCTGACCATGTGTGGTGTGACATAGTACAGTCTGAACTAAATATTGACACTCTCCCAGATCTTGGGTCTTAAGCCTAGAATTAAAGAGCGAAGCTGCGCTATCTGCCACGTGTGGCAGACCAGTGCAGCGATGAAACGTCAAACCATGTCACAGAATTCACGTAACAGACTGATAGGATGGAGAAAAGAGCGTAATGCAAAAGCGAGCGGGAAGGAGAGGTGGGTGGCGTCGATTTGCGACGATCTATGCTAGTTGCGTCAAAATTCTCTACAATGCTGGCATTGTAGAGAATGCTGGCATCAGAGTCGCATCGTATCATCGTAACCACTTGAACATAGTCAGCCAGACTTTGGGAAGGCTATAAGAAGTAAAGGTGGATGGGGGTGGGGAGGGTGTAAACGAGCGTCAAAACGTATCATAAAGCTGCTCATGTGTGTGTGTGTGTGTGTGTGTGTGTGTGTGTGTGTGTGTGTGTGTGTGTGTGTGTGTGCGTGCGTGCGTGCGCGCGTACGTGTGTGTGTGTGTGTGGTGTGTGGGGGGGGGGGGTGTGTGTGTGTGTGTGTGTGTGTGTGTGTGTGAGAGAGAGAGAGAGAGAGAGAGAGAGAGAGAGAGAGAGAGAGAGAGAGAGAGAGAAGTGTTATTCATTCCATTTTTTTTACTTATTTCTTACCACCAGTAATATTGCTTTGGGGAACATCTGCTTAACATCAGATTGAGCAGCTTAAGAGCAGAAACAAATACACGGGTATGTCTTTCTGTCTGTCTGTCTAACCGCATGGCTCTTTCCCCCTCTCTTGCTCTCTATGTCTTCCATTTCAACCCACGTTCTTCCTTCCTCTTCTCTTCTGTACATTTTCTAGTCCTCCCCCCCCCACCACTCCCTGTCTCCCCCTCTCTCTCTCTGTGTCTCTCTTTCTCTCTCATACGCACACATACAGACATACACACGTACGCACACACGCAGATGCGCGTATGCATTTTGATTACTAAGAAATATTTTTCAGAATGTGAATTTTCCCTTCATTTTTTTTTCTCTCTTTGAATTCACTTTCTAGTAATTTCTTCATGATGTCATATCGTCGCCTTCTTTGTTTAATTGCTTTTATTTTTTCTTCTGTTCTGTTACTTCTGTTCCTATTAGGATTTTTTCACAGACGTTTACTGATCTCAGATAGCTGCTGCCTTCTGTGGGTTCTCTTGTGGCAAGCGATATTACGTTACTGTCTTTGGTGTCTTCATCTTTTGAGCTGTAACTCGTGTAATGTTATCTCTACACCGCTAATGCCGCTGTGCTGGCCTTCGTCGCATGATTTGTGTTTCCACAGAGGAAAATAAGTCATCAAGTTCTTTTTCATAATTGTTCACAAGAAAACATGGCCCAGATAAACACCGCCAGAGGTTATATTGCTTCACTCTCATCCCCACACACTTGATTTCTTTCTTTTTTTTTTTTTTTTTGTGCTGTCCCAACCTCTACGCCACCTCAGAGGCAGTGCACCCACGCCGCTCATTCCGACACCCCGTCCACAGCCACAGCCCGGGTCGGCCCCGCCGCAGCCCCGGTACCGACAATCCACAGGTAGCAGTCAATGTCAAGTAGTCATGAGGCAACCCAGCAACCCACCGGAGGAGGACACTGCACTGCTGCCGATTCACTTCGGTGGTGTTCAGTGGCGCCTGATCTGATCTAAAATACGCAGGACACCACCTACTAAGCCCCCTATTGACGATAATGATTGCTTAGCCGCGGAGCCGGCGTGAGTGAGTGAGCTCTCCCTCTGGAGGGCGCAACCACGTCCGTCCAACGACAGCCCCCATGGACTCGCCGATACCGGTGACCCCGACGGAATCAAACCGAGGCCACAGACGTGGAGAGGACATCGAAATTGAGGTCACCATGAGAGCAGTGCATGAAGGGCCACAGAATTTGAGCCTTTTTTTTTTGTTGTTATGCTGATCGATGAGAATGAGGATGATTAAGAAAAATGCTGCGGATTTCCATTTCGGTCTGAGACTACATGACAGGGCTGTACTCTACGCTTCCTTTCACAATATATCCCGGCGTAACCAACCAGGCCCGAGAGATACAGGCACCTGCAGTGTTGGTCAGAAGCAACATTCTCAGAAACCCATCCATTAAGTGGATGAAACTCGACTGTGTGGGTCCCAGTCTTCCCAACTGAGTCCGCAGCAACTCAACTCTGGGCAGGAGCCGGTCGGGACAGAAAAACGCACATGACTTCTGATAGGATTCGAACCCACGACCTCCCAGCCGGGAGTCCGCGACGCTAACCACCTCGCCACGGCGGCTGGTCACTTGAACTCTTTTTGCTATCTCATCATTTTCTATCTTCTCTCTGCCACTCACTCCCACGACAATGATCATGGCAGTGGAGGGTGGGGTGGGGGGAGGTGGGAGAAGAGCTCTGTAATGGAGGTGGGGGGGGGGGGGGGGAAGGGGCACACACAGTTTCCATTGCACATCCAATATGTCCAAGACAGCGGTAGGTTGGTGTGTGTGTTTGGGAAGTTTACTTCTTGTTCTGAACACATCGACTTTTTGAGAGAAAAAAATGGAAACTGCACGTCTTTTATTTCAACATACCTGGAGGGGGTGGGTGGGTGGGTGAATCTTTCCATACCATTGTAGTTGCATAGCTCAGAAAGTGACAGAGACCCTTTCTGTCCATGAACTAGCGATAACAGAACAAAAATTATGCACTGTCAGACGTACTGTTTCTGAAGATGTGTAGAGTAATGTAATAGCCTGCTGAAGAACCCTCAACGATCTACAGTCAGTATAATCTGCCAAACGAAGCAGACTCATTATTCTGACCCATAAGATCGCTGCTTTGCATGGTTGTGGGTTGACTGTCTAACATCTGCTACCATAAATTTTAACACGTTCAATGTAGATTCAGTCTTCTTGTCTTCATTTTACTTAATGTTGCAACACTCAGGCAAAAAGAAAAAAGAAAACAAAACAAAGCAAACAAAAAACCACGATGGAAAAGGACGCTGTCATTTCATATTCTACCAATGGGCCTGTTTTAAAAACAAAGTTCTGTTTTTCTTTACATGAGAAAAATATTCGAATTGCCCCAGTTAGGTAGTAAGCACACTCAGTACGCTCCATACTTTGAACCTTATGGTCGGTTAAAAAAAAAATCCCCCCAGTGCGAATAGACTCAGTGTGTGCTGTTTATAATATCATAGAATAGTTTTTAAATAAGATTAGACCTTCGCCCTCTTTATTATCAGTAGTGGAAGGAGCAACTTCCGATAAGAATCATGGACTTTTTTTCTTCTCAGGATTGTGAAAAGAAACCAAAGAATGGCTAGGGTCTAATCTACCTTGGTTTTATGCACTTAAAACCACTTTTGCTCCAAGTGACAGATGTGATTCGAAACACAGATTCAAAAAATGAAATGACATATGAACAACAAATACACACACACACACACACACACACACACACACACACACACACACACAAGTAATTTCACACACAGACTTGACTTTAGTAAACAAGGTAAATCTGTATGAAATAGTGATAATTGAACAAAAGCCAGTCTGCCCTTGCTCGGCCAGGCTTCCTCTCACCTTATCTCATCAGAAACGGAGGGAATGTCTAACTGATCTACGTTGGGGTCCAGTAAGTTCACGAGAACTTAGCTAATGTAAAAATGAAGAGTTGCACAGATCTCTGTCCGGTTGTTGATGTCAGCACTGGGGGGTGGGCCTGCTGTAAAGTCAGTTGTCTCCTTGGGTCTGTCTGAGATGGCATGGAGTCTTGCTCCTGTTGCAGGGCCAGTGGTAGAGAAGGATAGAGTCTCAGGGTCTGTGATGGAAACAGAATGTGGTTTAAGGTGAGTGGCCAGTATTCTGGCTTTTAGGTGTCCTCACACTTGCCCTCTGACCTTTCAGAAACGTGTGAGGCTTTAGCCAACGTGATTGAGACTAACATACATGTATCACCTTTAACTTTTCTGCCTCCAGTTGAAATTCTTTACTCCAGCTTTTAACAATGGTATGAACAACAACAAGAAGCTCTAAATTAATTCAAGGGAAACAACTCTTCAGCATAGTCGAATACCCAGGCGGTGTGATCGACTATCTGCTTACAACTGAGACAAACGTAAGTTCTGATCAGTCACTTACTACATATCATTTAGACAGTCAACACCATTCATACATCAACTGAATAGATTGTAGTAAGTACTGGCATCAAATCATCCTTTTGAAATTTAAGGCATAAACACAAAGAATGCTTAGCCTCCACAAGTTGAAACTAGATTCCACTGAGGCGGCGGCCAGAGTAAACTCGTGCACGGGACGGCTGTGCTCGATTAAACGTCCTGCCCGGCTCAACTCCTCTGTGGCGTCATCAATACGGCTGCAGGTGGCCGTAGTGGGAGCCGGGCCGACCCGGAATTTTCAACCCGTCGTTCCACTGTTGGTACAAACCGTCCGTTTCACGATTTTCCGGGGAAAGGAAAGAACTGCGCTCTTGCCTTTTCACTGAGATGTTCTCTCTTGGCAACATGGACGACGAGAAATTTATTTAACAACAAGACATTCTTCAGGTGAAAGTGCCCAAC
>JADBJO010000453.1:280000-287500 GCA_016801955.1 Conus betulinus
TATTGTTGTGGTAGTGGCGGCTGTGGTTTTGTTTGTTTTGTTGTTGTTAGTTGGTTGGTTTTTGTGTGTCTGAGATGAATACAGAAATTGTTAGCTGTTAGCATTGCACACAAAACGAAAGGTATTTTTGTGTGTCAGACGTGGCCAGTAAGAAAAAAAACACACACCATTCTGTGGTCAGTTCTAAACCTCACCTTTAGTACCAACGTCTGTTCCTTGCCTTTCCTAGTTATTTATTTTATATGTAAGTCTTTCCATCGTGTCGAAGATTTTAGACTCTGGCATCAAAAACAGCAAAGTGTCAGTAAAGTTTTAACATCATCAATTTTTTTAAAAGGGGGAACAAAGGAGAGAGAGAGAGAGAGAGAGAGAGAGAGAGAGAGAGAGAGAGAGAGAGAGAGAGAGAGAGAGAGAGAGAGATTACCAGAAACGTGCAATAGAAATACATAACAAATAACTAGCTAATCTATATATTGAAAGATTTTAAAAGATTAAACTGATCCCAAAATAACCTGACAATAGAAACAGGCAAGATACATTCTACGACTTCCGGAGGTAGGAAAGTTTTCATTGAAGTACATTTTACCAGTATATGCTCAATTGTCGGTTCTGCAGAGCAGACACACTTTATGTCTTACAGTCCTTTGTCGTTAAAGCATTTAACAATAGTCTGCACGACAATGTAACAATTGATCTACTTGCACATGGAACATTCAATAATGAAAAATACTTTGTCCAAGAAGAGAAAAACGTCGTATCGTTTCATTTTCTATTATGTTACACATTTCTACTGAAGATAAACTGCAAGGCAGTTCAATAGCATTCAGAGTGTTTCACGCCTCATTTCCTCGTCTCCTTGGTCTTTGCAAGGGCTTGATCTTCAAATGAACTTTGAAGAATAACATGGCGACACCAACCAGCCACCGTGGCGAAGTGATTAGCGTCGCAGACTCTCCGATGGGAGGCCGTGGGTTCGATTCCCATCAGAGTCATGTGGGATTTTTCTGCCCTGTCCGGCTCCTACCCAGAGTGTAGTTTACTACGGGCTCAGTTGGGAAGGCTGGGACCACACAGTACAGTTTCATCCACTTTATGGATCTGCCTCTGAGAGTATTGTTCAGACTTCCTGACCGACACAGCAGGTGTCTGTATCTCTCTCGGGCCTGGTTGACACCGGGATATGTTATGAAAGGAAGCGTAGAGTACAGCCCTGTCATGCAGTCTCAGACCGGAATGGAAATCCGTAGCATCATCTTCATCATCCTCATTCTCATCGATCAGCATGAAAAAGTCTTAAATTATGTGGCCTTTCATGCTCTGCTCTCATGGTGACCTCCGTTTTTGATGCCCTCTCCATGCCTGTGGCCTTGATTTGACTCCATCGGAGTCACCGGTATCGGCGAGTCCTTGGGGGCTGTCATTGGGCGGACGTTGTGGCGCCCCCCGGAGGGAAAGCTCACTCATGCCGGCTCCGCGACTAAGCAATTAATGTCCTCAGTAGGGGGCTTAGTAAGTGGTGTCCTGCGTATGTTAGATCAGAACAGGCGCCACTGAACACCATCGAAGTGACTCAGCAGCAGTGCAGTGTCTCTCCTCCGGTGGGTTGCCTCTTGACAACTTCACATTGACTGGTCCCTGTGAATTGCCGGTGCCGATGCTGCGGCAGGACTGACCCAGCTGTGGCTGAGGACGGGGTCTTGAAATGAGCGGCATGGGTGCACTGCTTTTGAGGTGGCACAAAGGATGAGACAGCACAAAGAAAAACAACAACAACAACAACAACAACAACAACAGCAACAACAAACCATGACGACACCAACCTACCACTCGTCGCCGACCACACAAAATAAATAGGGGGCTCTTTTTGCCTTTCTTGTAGATTCAGCTGACCAACAAAAGTGTTTTGGCCGCTTATGTACAGGTCAAAAGGCCACCTACATGTCCAAAGGAAACGTGACAGTATCCCTTCACACTCAGTGTCTTCCTTTCTTTCTGCTTCCGTTTGCCTGCTTGCAAGGCTGAGTGATAGGACTTGTTGCCATTTAGTCGAAGAGGTTGAAGAAGCTATGGGGCTCATGGCAAATGAAATAGTGTCTATTGTTTCCACGTGCTTCCAAGAAGCAGAGGAGGAAGCCGTTTCCAAGGAATCACACAGATAAACAAACACACAGATAAACAACTACACAGATAAAAACAACACATATAAACAAACAGCTTCTGTTGAGTGTATTCGAAAAGTTACAGAAACCCATATGCAGAAAAGAAAAGTACAGCACGTTCCTAGACCAGAAGTCTGACCCTTGACTGTCATGACAGCAGGTCTTACTGTGTGCTACAGGCTCATTGCTCAGGTATAAAGTCCTTTATGCACAAACAAGCATAACAGACTTATCCTCATCTAATAATGCAAAAGCTACTAATAAAATCATTGTCACATACTTTAAGAAATATATATCCAAATCAAAATAAAAAATCATGACAGCATTTTGAAAAGAAAAAAAAAAAAAAATTTTGAAAAGGGGGGGGGGGAGATTGGGGGGGGGGGGGGGGGGGGGGATAGATTACGACATTTTCTATAGATAATCTAGTTTTCGTGAAGAACACTTTCCGAAGGATCTCATTGCCACGATCTGACTTTATCTGACTTTTTTTTTTTCTCTTTTTCTCAGTTTAGGCAGGAGATGTAGAGTCTATGGAAAGGAAAACCGATTGGATATTTATTCCTTCAGTCCTTGTTTACAAATGAAAACAAAATCCATCGTTTTCTAATTTTCGTCTTCTCTTCGTCCGATCTCTTAACTTATCCCTTGTCTCCGTTGTTTTCTTTTCTTTAATTTTGTGTAAGAGTTATCTCCCAGTAAAGACTCTCTCTACCTCCGAAGATCCCATTTTGACTTTAAAAGTTATTTAAAACAGGCTCAAGATTCGCAAAAAGAATAAGTTGAAACCGGCCTTTTTTTTTTTTTTAAAAGCGTGTGTTTTATTTTTTCCACTAAGCCAGGGCAAAAAGACATATGTATAGACGTGTATTCCTGCATGTACAAGTGTCGCTTCTGTTCAATTATTAATCATCACTTTGGAGTGGATGAGAGAGCGAAGGAGGTGCAGAAGAGTGGGATGGAAGGGGGGAACGGAGGGAGACAGGGAGGTGGTCTCGAGGGGGGGAAGGGTTAATTTCATGCGTGTCTTTTTTTTTTTTTCATCCCGTGCCACTTCAGTAGAGTGGCACCCCATGCCGTTCATTCCAGTATTCCGTTCACGGCCCCAGCCCGACCCGCCCGCCACAGCCCCGGCACCGGCAATCCACAAGGAACATCAACGTCAATGTGTTATGAGACAACCCACCAGAGGAGACACTGCGCTGCTGCCGAATCAACTCGGTGGGGTTCAATGGCGCCTGTTCTGATCCAACATCTGCAGGACGCCACCTACTAAGCCTCCTTTTGACGACAATATCTGATTACTCGCGGAGGGTGCCACTACGTCCGTCCAATGAATTTCCCATGAAATTGCCGACACCGGTGACCCCGACCGACCAGAAACAAGGGCATAGACTTGAAGAGGTAATCAAATCTGAGGTCGCAATGAGAGAGAGAGAGAGAGAGAGAGAGAGAGAGAGAGAGAGAGAGAGAGAGAGTATTAATTTTTTTTCTATCTTTTCCTTTCCGTCCTTTCTTCAGTTATTAAAAGCAAATCGCTTTTATTAGTTTGGTTATGCAATGCCGTTTGTCTGAAAGATCTATTTACACAGGACAGCAAGTGTTTGGGATTTTCTTGTCTGAAGGTTTATTAGCTGAGAACGTTTGAAAGTATCTGGGATAATGTTGGTGTGGGGAGTTTTTGTTACACCGGTGTCTACGGGCTTTTTGGACTGCGACTGGATAGCATATTTGGGGATAAGTTTTGTCTAAGAGTCAATGACTGTGCAGTAAGTGTGTGTGTGTGTGCTTGTGTGTGTGTGTGTGTGTGTGTGTGTGTGTGTGTGTGTGTGTGTGTGTGTGTGTGTGTGTGTGTGTGTGCGTGCGTGCGTGCGTGCGTACGTGCGTGGCGTGCGTGCGTGTGTGTGTGTGTGTGTGTGTGTGTGTGTGTGTGTGCGTGTGTGTGTGTGTGTGTGCAGTGTGCGCGCGCGCAGAGCGCGTGAATGAGAGAGAGAGAGAGAGAGAGAGAGAGAGAGAGAGAGAGAGAGAGGATAAAACTAGATTCATTATTTACACGACATGCCGACGCAGATACCTATTTTGTACACGGTCCAAAGATGATTAATGGTACCATAAATGAGAGATAACTATATGTAATTAACAGTCTAATAGACGGAGAGACCGAAGGCAGCAGACGGGTAGGCAAAAAAAAACAAAACAAACAAACAAACAAATCAAACGACAGTCGGACAGACAGAACACACACACACACACACACACACACACACACACACACACACACACACACACACACACACACACACACACACACACGCACGCACGCGCACGCACACACACACACACACACACACACACACACACACACACACACACACACACACACACACACACACCCCCCCCCCCCCCCCCCCCCACCACACACACACACACCAAAACCTTCAAACTGGCCAGCTCGCTGCCCAACCAGGTGGGCGATCGTCTTCTTCATAATTGCCCTGTTTAGCTTTTCTTTCGTCCCCCCCCCCCCCCCCTCCCACTCACCCCGCCCCCCTCCCGCAAATCCGATTCGATCAGAGACTCCTTCATGGAAAATATTCAAGACATCAGATATTGCTACATGTAGGGCCCATGCATTTTACATGACAGCGCGCACACTCCATTTCTTGTATTGGGGAATACAAGCCTCGGGGGTCTTCTCGTCGAACATTCTCTCACAAAAAACGAATTGAAAGCAGAAGAAAAGTGCGGGTTTTTTGTTTGTTTTTTTTGTGTGTTTTTGTTTTGTGGTTTGTTTGTTCACATTTCTCTTTGTTTTGTTTTATTAGACAATGGCACACCGCAAAATGTCTCTTTATCTGGTTTCTTTGATGAATTTGACTCATTCTGATTTATTGACATCGAATTGTTGACGACTTCACTATCACCAGCATATTATTCAGATTTTTTTTTTTTAATTTCAAGAAGACTCACTGTTTACATAAATCTGGACAATCATAATCAAAGATTCCATATGATTCACATGATTATCAAAAAAATGACAAATTCTTTTGAAGTAGTTGCCCATCTATGGTATTGCAAGGCATCGACAATACAGATGATAATGTTGGGAAGACAGAATGTGCACTTTCTTTGACAACAAAACAATGATGTGGAGGAGGAGAAACGCCAGTCGTAAATTGCAGTAACTTTCATTTTCAGCTCACCTAAAACGGATGAGCAAAGTTTTTTTTTTTTTTTTTTCAGACCTATTAAAGCTCCGGACACTGAACAATAAAAGATATTGTCCGCCTTGATAACGAAAAACTATGACTACGTTTTATTGAAATCAATAATTCGAATAGTCAAGTCAGAACAAATATTGTTTTTGAATAGTATGCACTGGAAAATTTCATTTCAAACTCCTAGATTCATCAGATACAAATGCAGACATGGAAAACAACTTTTAGTCTTGTAAAATTAATATTTCAATACAAAACATAAGCGCATACAGGGGTTGCTGAGGGAGGCTGGCGACCTTTTGACCAAAGAACAGCGCGATTTCTGCAAGAGCCATTCTATCATTCACCGATTAATCCGTCTTGAAACCACCATCCTCAACGCCGTTACGTACAAAAAACAACAACAACAAAAAAACAAAAACCAAACAAAACAAACAAACAAACAAACAAGAAGTCATGTGGTGCTATCTTTTTTTACCTGAGGAAGGCTTACGGCACTGCCTTGGAATCTGGTATTTTCATGGATCTTCATAAGCTAGTCTTTAGGGTCATCTCCCTCTTTTTAGTCAAAACTTCATGTCTGATCGGCCAGTGCCAAGTCCATGCTGGTACCATGCTGTCTGACGTCACGAGCAGGAGTAGGGCGTGCCCACGGAAGTATCATTTCCCCTACCCTCTTCAGAATCACATTTATGAGATTGTTAGTTCTGTAAACCAGGTTCAGAGTCATCCCTCTTTGTTGATGACTTTACACTCTATGCAGTTGGACCCACACAAATGCGGCGTTAAACATCGACCCCAATGTTATGTTGACAGTCAGTCAGTCAGTCATCCCCTGACCGCTGGGGTCGTTGGTGGGGACGTGATGAGGCAGCCGCCGTTTCTCTCCAGGCTCTTCTGTTTGTAGCACACGTGAGGAGATCCGGCATGATCATTTTGGTCCAGTCCTTTGACAGGACCCGACAACTGGCCGAGGAAAGTAGGTCTACTTTTTCATGTACCTGAACTCAGTGTGTCCACTTTTACAACTTTCGGCGGTATTCTGTTGACCCAGAAATTCGTTTGGATAATCTATCATTCCAGCTGGAATGGTGGCCTTATATATGGAGTTTTTTTTTTTTTAACTGAACTTTAAAAGTCAGATAGAGCACTTGAAAACTTTTTTGTCAGAAAGCAAGAGCATTCTGTCTCCTTCTCTTCTTAAGCGTGGATAATCAGCATGAGCTAACAGGTATTCACAGAAGACACAAATCATCAAAACAATGAACGGGGTCGATTCTGCACAACGTAAAATATAAGTCATTGCATATCTGCATAATTGTTAACATCTATTGCAATACTTTTTTTTATTTCCTGGAAACACACAATATCTAATTTCTGCTTTGTAAAAGGAGTGGAATAGAGGATTCCTCTGAATGTGTTTTAGGTCCTCGCGTGTTCGGTGGCGAAATGCTACTTTCTCCATGAAACGTCAGGTTATAATTGATCAAGCAACGTACAGAAATGTTTAAAAAAAAAACTATGATGAACTGCCAGAAGCCTAATAGAATGAGTTATTTCTCGCGTCATTGTCACAAGGGATCAGTTTCAAAGTATGGCAAAATATCAGTGCCTACCCCAATACTCCTGTGCTCGAATAGGTTGTAATGGTATGTATGAAGGATGTCGTTTTTCCTTTTTTCATTTTTTTTTTTTCTTTTTTCGTTTCTCCGCTGAGTTGACTATGTCAGTTGATTAGCACCGCTTCTGTACTTGGAGGGGGGGGGGGGGGGGGGGGGGGGGGGGGACGAGGGGTTATTTTACGAACAGTTTGGACTGACACATGTTAAAACGTCCCACACTTCTTTCCTTGTTTTGAGTGTCCTGAGCCATACCCCATGCCTCCTCGTTGTCCTCGGCACTCCCATTGGCAGGGAGATCGCCCAAAACAGACAGTGCCGCGCCACTGTATTTCTTCTGTGACCTGGCGATGGAATCAAAGGAGAGCACTTGAAAGAGTCGTGGGTTCGATTCCGATCCGAGCCTTTTTATTTGTGGGATATATCGGACCAGAACGGCTCCTTCCTAAAGTTTTTGAGTTTGCTATAGACTCAGCTCGGAAGACTGAAATTCGCAATCGAGTG
>JADBJO010000453.1:292500-305000 GCA_016801955.1 Conus betulinus
TATTCCATTGAAGGTTTCTGGTGAGGGTGATTGTCCTGATGTCTTTTGCTGAAAGTGCAGACCAATGCCTGGGCTTTTGTATGATTGATGGGCGATCCCGTTTCTTGACACCATTGAGCAATGATGTTCTACTGCTGCTGATCTGCTTTCATTCTTTCTTGAGCATTCTTTGATGTTTTGTGTAGATCAGACCGTCATCTGCTAGTGTCAACACTCGAGCAATTCCGTTTCTGTTGAAGTCTGCTAAGACTTTAGCGTAAACATTGTTTAAAACAGGGGAGAGAGAGAGAGGACCCTTGAGGTCATCCCATGAAGAACTTCAGAGGTTGAGACATCCAGCATCCAAATCGTAGGATGACGGTCCGCTCCTTGAGCGCAGCTGCAATACATCATGTAAGTGTCCTGCTGACTCCATAGTGAAGACGTAAGCTCCTTGAGCAGCGAGAGCTGGACTCTGTTGTATGCATCTTCCAGGTCTGTTGCGACTACAAGATGTGATTAGAAAAGGCTTTTATTGTTGATAAATAACAAAAAAAAGGCCAGGTTTTGATTGATGCTTGCATTGCTGGTACTGCTGCTGTTGTTCTTGCCCCAAGTGAGAAAGTCGATTTGTTATGAAAACTCTCTACGTTGCATGCGTGCATGCAGAATCTTTTTAAGCACAAATTTTGTCAGTTGCGTATGTTCAATATTCCTTAGAAAAGCGCAATGGACCAGACACACAAGCCTGTCCACTAACGCAAGCAGATGATGTCCTGTTCCACTGTGTTTCACTGTTGTATGACTGCCATTTTGGTCGGTCTCTCTCTCTCTCTCTCTCTCTCTCTCTCTCTCTCTCTCTCTCTCTCTCTCTCTCTCTCTCTCTCTCTCTTCTCTCTCTCTCTCTCTCTCTCTCTCTGTATGTGTGTGTGCGCGTCTGTCTATCTATCTGTCTCTCTGTCTGCGTGCGCGCGCGTGTGCATGTGTGTGTGTGTGTGTGTGTGTGTGTGTGTGTGCGTGTGTGTGTGTGTGTGTGTGTGTGTGTGTGTGTGTGTGTGTGTGTGTGCGCTCGCGTGCGCGCGCGCCTGTGTGTGCATCGCAGAGGAGAGAGTGCACTCCAGGACTGTGGAGACCCTGTTAGGCAGGGAAAGATTGGAGATCCGGAAGTTAAGGACACTATTCCCACTAGGGCAGACTAGCATAGAGTCAACGGCGGTGCTAAAGTTGAACAGTGGTGAATCTAAGAACTACGGGTCCCGGTGGGTGGGTGGGTAGGTGGAAGGGTGAGTGGATGGCCGAGACTTGAATATGTAGCAGTGGATTTTTTTTTTTTTTTTAGATATCATTCCTTTTAAGGCTGAGAATATTGTGAAGGGACTATTCTTTAAGATGTAGTCACTTACGTAGGGAGAGGGTGGCCTCCATTGGAGAAGACTGGACTGCAGGATCCCCACTCTCCACTCATTCCCGCTGCTCTCCACAACCCACGCTCCTCCTGCCGCCGCCGAGCGCACGCACACACACACACACACACACACACACACACACACACACACACACACACACACACACACACACACACACACATACACACGCACACACATCATCATCATTATCACATCGTTTCTATAATTATATTTACCATTACTGCTGCAACTGCTGCTGCGCTGCTGCTGCTGCTAACTACTACTACTACTACTACTACTGCTGCTGCTACAGCTGCTGCAACTGCTGCTGCTGTTACCATAACGCGATTACTGCTACTTCCACTACTACTACTACTACTACTAACTACTACTACTACTACTACTACTACTTCCACATTCCATAATCCAGAAGCACATGCACATTCATATCCATACAAACATTTGTAACCCCTTCGCCCCCCCCCCCCCCCACTCCTTTTACTCCCTATCTACCCCCCCCCCTCCCCCCCAAGCTTTTGCGCGCTTACCCACTCACTCAATCACACGAGCGCATGCACTCACTCATTCACACATTCAGTATAATGAACACACCTGTGAGTGTGTGTTCTGGTATTGCAGATTGTATTCCGTGTATTTTGGCTTTTCTACGAGTCTTCTTACTTCTTGTTTGGTTGAGTGATTGCCACAATAATGTTGTAATTCTTGTGTGAGCTTGAGACCAGTGAGGTTCCCTGCGGAACGTGAAGTGTCCTCGCCGAAAATTTGAGAACACGAAAAGGCCAGCTTGTTTTTCTAGTTTGTGTTTTGTTCTCTGTATATGTATATAGATATATGTACACATAAAAGTGTGATAACGACTAACTTAGCAAATCCTCTCTCTCTCTCTCTCTCTCTCTCTCTCTCTCTCTCTCTCTCTCTCTCTCTCTCTCTCTCTCTCTCTCTCTCTGCATGCTCTCTCCTGAGGTGCCTGTGTGTGTGTGTGTGTGTGTGTGTGTGTGTGTGTGTGTGTGTGTGTGTGTGTGTGTGTGTGTGTGCGCGCGCGCGCGCGCGCACATGTACACGTAAGAGTGTGTGTGTGTGTGTCGGCTGTGTCTGTGTTTCCGTGTGGCAATGGTGGGAGGCGATGGTGCTGTATGTGTGTGTGTGTGTGTGTGTGTGTGTGTGTGTGTGTGTGTGTGTGTGTGTGTGTGTGTGTGTTTCTCTGTCTGTCTGTGTCTGTGCCTATGTCTGCGTGCGATCGTTGTGTGTGTGTGTGTGTGTGTGTGTGTGTGTGTGTGTGTGTGTGTGTGTGTGTGTGTTTTCTCTGTCTGTCTGTGTCTGTGCCTATGTCTGCGTGCGATCGTTGTGTGTGTGTGTGTGTGTGTGTGTGTGTGTGTGTGTGTGTGTGTGTGTGTGTGTGTGTGTGTGTTGTGTGTTTGTGCTGGAGCGCACTTGCATATATATACTATATATATAAGTGTTTGTATGTATGTATGTATGTATGTATGTGTTGTGTGTGTGTGTGTGTGTGTGTGTGTGTGTGTGTGTGTGTGTGTGTGTGTGTGTGTGTGACTGGAATTCATTCTTTCATATCACACACAAACACACACGCACGCATGTGGAGAGAGGGGGGAGGCAAGAAGGAGAGCATAAGGTGCAAACGCAGTCCGTAAGAAAATATCCGTTTGAGAGAATCACATGTGAAGGAAAAAAAAAAAAAAAAAAAAAAAAAAAAAAAAAGGTATAAGACAGACGGAAACTGTGATGGTAGTGTAACGAAACCTTAGCCACTTTTGACACCTCGACTACAACTTCGAATTTCCACTTCCTTTTAATTCACTTCATTCCAAATCCATGTGGGTTAAATTTCCTGCAATGTACTCTCTCTCTCTCTCTCTCTCTCTCTCTCTCTCTCTCTCTCTCTCTCTCTCTCTCTCTCTGTGTGTCTCTGTCTCTCTCTGTCTCTCTGTCTCTCTCTCTGTCTCTGTCTCTGTCTCTCTCTCCCTCTCTCTCTCTCTCTCTCTCTCTCTCTCTCTCTCTCTCTCTCTCTCTCCTAATCCGATTTCGCCTTAAGCTCACCACACAGTACAGACATGGGGGAGACTTTCAAAGCGAAATCACCTCTGCTTTGAAGGTATGTGACAGGCGACAAGTCTTTAGACTTCATGCTGCCTGTCATGTGTCAAGGGTGCCGAAAGATATACATACTTACAATGTTAATAAGATTTGTGAAAGAACTGGGTTTTTTTTTCATTCACTGTTGAAACTTCTTCACCAAACGAAGTGACACAAGGACAATGCAAATAATGACAAAATGATTTCCATGTTCATAATATGTAATCTAGAAAACCTGCATAGGTTTTTTTATAAATGCCACACGGTTATTTTATTTATTTATTTTTTTTGTTTTGGGCAACTTTCCTGCACTCAGTAGTAGACGCAGCGGGGTGGGACTGAGAGATATTAGATTCAGCAGAGAGAGAGAGAGAGAGAGAGAGAGAGAGAGAGAGAGAGAGAGAGAGAGAGAGAGAGAGAGAGAGTTATTCAAAACTCATAAATACTTTATACATAAATGTACAGAGAGAGTATCGTACACCACGTGTAAAAGTATATTGGCAAACAAGGCAGAAACTATACTTTAAACTTTTCCAACGAATTCAGCCCACAGAACAATCCCTAACTGTCAATAATGGGCTCGTATTGATGAATCTCCGATGCGAAAGCGATTTAATACATGATGGTTTTGCAATCAATTCTTTCATGTCACATTTGTGTGTGGTAGGGGCTTGTTTGTTTGTTTGTTTCCTTTTTCTTGAAATATATTTTCTCAAGAAGGATGATATGCTGTTTTCAATCTGGAGAGACATACCAGTGACTTCTCAAAAAATACACTCTCATAGAACATGTCGCTAGTTTCTGACCAAGAGTCAGGGCCACCATAACACTATCCTTAATGAACAGCATTTTGGGTGCATTATTGCAGTTTCATGTGCTATTGTGTTGCATATAAGGAACACGTATTTTATCGTTTCCTTTCCATATTCGTAGATAGTGCATACGTGTTAGTTTCAGTTTCATCAAGGGGTTGTCACTGCGAACGGACTAGTCCATAATATACGCTACACCATATCTGCTAAGTTTTGAGACCACCATGTATCTCCTATCAGAGTGAGCTCTGGTCATTTACTATAACATTAGATTCAGTGCCTTTGTAGAAACTCCTACTCTCGTGTATTGTATCGTTACCTAAATCTATGATTTTAAGACGTTCAATATTAAGGGTGAATTCGGAAAATGAAACGCCTTCTAAACATATACACAGGTCAATATGCGTGGACGTTTTCATTTTGAAACGAGTTATTAGATCATACATTTATCTGATGCTGCACACTGTAAATGGATTTGCCATGACTACCGTGTGATTCTCTTTGATCAATCAGTTTAACGAGCTGTTTCAATACTGTTATCTTTACAAAAAGACCCAGCTTATAGAATATCTATTGAAAGTATTTGTCTCCATTGACTGAAAGAATTCTTATAATTTTGTAAAAGTGCATTTCTATGATTTATCAAGTTCAAGCCAGAGACTTTTCTTTATCACTGGTAAACATGTAACACCGTGTAACACATCGCATGTGATGAGTTAAACCAACAGGGAAATCCTGTCTGGAGATGATTCAACACCGCCAGGTGCGAACTGCACAAAGTCTCGCATGACAGAGAGGAATACAAAGACTACACCGAATTGGTCGCGGACCAGGTTAATAATGACTCCGCCATGCGTGGCCTTCAACCGGGTCGACGCGAAACATATGCTAATCCGGCAAAAGTACAGATCAATGGTGGGGAACAAATCATCACATTCTCCCCGTGGAACGTAAGAACACTAACAGGTAAGAAAACTGAAAGACCTGACTCAAGAGATGTAAAGATACTTCTGACGCATTCTTGACTTTCAGCGAAGTTAGATGGATAAGCCAGCAAGAAGGACAAACAACGAAGGGCATGGCCTGCACTACAATGGAGAAGAAGAATAGTTTTTACATGGACTTGGGATTTTAGTTCACAGGAACATCAGAAACACTGTTCTTCGTCGATGCCCGGCAGGATCATGACCGTCCGCCTCCAAAACAAACCATTCAACATCACAGTAGTGAAAAATGTGCTTCTAGATCCGATTACGCTGGTGACAAGATTGAATTCTGCACATGGTTTCTAATGGCCATCAGCAAAGCCGGCAAAGACATCATTGTTCATCGTGACTGTGTTTAAAAGGTGTCCCATAAAGAATGGGGGAACCTCCGTGGCCCTACCTCTAACAACAATTCCATTGGCAGATGGTAATGTCTGCTTAAATTTGCTAGTAGTAATATTGACTTGGTTCCTGCTAGCATAGTTGGTGAGCATAAAGCATCCCCCAAAATGGATATGAAAATAGCCAAACAGTCTGTATCAAAACCATAAACTATATTCTGGTGAGAATAGGAACCATGTCAAGATGAACTGAAGGTTTACTACATCATGATTTTGATATGACGACGGAAGTTTGAAGAATAACAAGAGAGTGAAAAGCAGCCTTGTCCAAGTCAACGCTGACAAAGCGAAAGATCCCCTTACATCCCTGAACAGGTCCAAGCGGCTGTATGAGGAAAAAGTGGTCGCCCTTTACTACTGTTTGAAGAAAGTCACGACGCCCACATAAACAGTTTCAACCAAATGTTGACTGAGACAATACGAGTCTAAGGGATTTGCCTTTGGAAATCATAGCCAAGAATCACAAGCAGAATCCTGGAGATGGAAACTGAGAAAAGGAATGAGAAATGCAGTGCTATGAAAAAAAAAAATCGTGAAAGAAATTGCAAATGCAGAGGAAAGCTGGTTCCAACGACAGTGTAAAGACATCGACGAACACGTTTGGCGACGACACAGACAAAGCTTTGATGGTGATAAACTTTCCAAAACAGAACCAGGCGAGGGGACCACCTTTCAGGACAAAGATGGGAGCTTTCTCAGACATGGAAAAAAAAGTATGAAACGGTGGATTGATTAGGCCTCTGAACTCTACACCAAAACAGAGCAAAACAGAACCAATGCGCTAACTGTATGTGGTTCATCAAATGAAGAAGACTTTCAAAATATTCTTGAGGAAGTTGTAGCAGCAGTGGAGACGCTGAATTGTCGTGAGTCTTTAGGCATTGACATCATCCATGCAAAATTCTTGAAACACGGCGGGGTAGCGATGACTGAATGCCATTTGCAACAAAATATGGCATACAGGTGATATAGACTCACTCCATGAATTCAACCAATAATCGTCACCCTTCCCATGAAACCAAACATCCAGCACTACCAGAAATGTGGCACTGTCAGTCCCAGCAACCAGACCAGCGAAGGAGTTATCACAATTAATTTGAATAGACTACACTTCAAGTAAAAGTCATTATTGTCGAACATCAGACAGGATTCCTTAAAGACAGAAGTACCACCACCAGATCTTTTACCTTTGTGCCTTTGCAAACTCAAACAAACAAACAAAGTAACGAATCCCAACACCAGAAAGAGATTCACAATATTTTCATTGATTTCAAGAAGACGTTTGACAGAGTCTGCCTTGAGGTGTTGGCGTCATAATGTAGAAATTTCAACAGAAGCTAATCAGCACTGTACAGCAACTATGCTCCAAAACGATGACTCTGGTACTCTTAACGGTTGCTTTTGAAGAGTGGTTCAGTTGAAGTTTGTCAAGGCTGTCTTTTATCTCCCACTCTTTTCTACATATTCCCAGAACATATCCTGCCTGACGATTTAAAAAAAAAAAGCAATTTCAGCGTGATCAGCAATGAGAAAAAGAATTGTCACGAACCTTTGTTTTGCAGATGACATTGATGGTCCGGCAGACTGTAAAAAAAAAAAACAACTGGTTATTTCGTGAATATTGGGCAAAAAACGGACAAGACATGACAAAATAATCAGCGTCGAGAAAACGACTGCCGATCACCACACATCTTTCGTTTAAAAAGCACTGTATTTAGCCAGTTGTTTCAAAGGGCAGCGTATCGCTGCCCTGTCAAAAAAAAAACTTGCTAACATCGGCAGGGAAATAGAAAAAAAAAAAAAACCGTTCCACTACATGAATAATAAAAGAATTGAAAAGGATTGAGGGAGCAGACAGCGCCTAAAAACGATCTGGAACAAAAATCAAAAAGCGGTGAAAAATCAGACGTCTGTCCGATTTCAACTAGGAAGACGGGAACGGAGTGCTGTCATCATATTCTGTGGTAAAACCATTACAAACTGCGTGTTGACATGAGGCGGCCGCCCTCTCTTACCATCCTAGAGTCAGTTTAGGACAATTCTGACCAGCGGTAACATCATCGACGCCATTAAAAAAACGACATCCTTGCCTCCCGTTGCTTAACACGCTCACTCACGACACCAAGACTGGAAATGATCAATGCCTTTATTAACTCTCAACAGTTTTTTTTTTTTTTTTTTTTTTTTTTTTTATAGATTTTTGCATTTTAGGTACTGATTTCGTAACAGTCTGTGCACTATTCCTAACATAATCATATTTTTGTGATGAATGTGTCTATTTCAGTTTTTCAGGCGATATATTGCTTCAGATAACAAAAATGATGTTTTAAATACATAATTCCAAGAAGAAAACCGTCCATCACCAGTGATCGAAATTCAAGGGAAAGAACTGCAGAGTTAAGAAATGCTATCAACAGTCTTTTTACAAAGCGTCTGCTATGGATAAAACATTGAAAAATAACACTGTTCACTTTTAACTTAAAACAAATCCCTGTGAAAGAAATTGGATATAGGCGTGTACGACATGCATCATCATCATCATCATCATCATCATCATCATCATCATCATTACCATCATCATCATCTCTCTCTCTCTCTCTCTCTCTCTCTCTCTCTCTCTCTCTCTCTCTCTCTCTCTCTCTCACACACACACACACACACACACACACACACACACACACACACACACACACACACACACACACACACACACACACACACACACACACACGCTCGCTCGCGCGCGCGCGCACACGCACACACACACACACACACACACACACACACACACACACACACACACACACACACACAACACAACGTACAAGCACTTACATAGGACACACGCACGTGCACGTGCAGGTCCCCCCTCACCCCCTACACACACACATCAAGAGAGACGCGAAGTCCAAACTCAAATCCGCAATTATGTAAATGCCAAATAATTCATTTTAGAGTGCTGTCTCGTCTGAAGCCCAACGAGTTCTGCATGCACCATGTCTGCCCCGCCATCGCACAGACGTCTGTCCTTCCCATTGCCTCTTACATGCATCCCTCCCCTACTCCCACGCGCCTGACCACGGCAGAAGAGGATGTAATATAGTTTTTAATCTTGCACAAGCAGCGTGCACACACGCATACACCAGCAACGTTTCAACATGCACACGAAAGCATTCGTCACAAATATTGCAAGCACAATAATCACCGTCTCTAAAATATTCATACAGAGTGGAATAAGCTTACTACTGCCCTCGTGCTTAGCAATTCTCCAAATGCCAGAAGTATGTTTTACGATCAAGCATCTTCTTTTCCGATACAAAGTATCTTGCTGGAACTGATACAGTTTCCCTTGGCGATCGTTTTACAAATATGATTTTTTTTTTGCCAGAATCAGGTTGAAATGAAGAATACGCTTCCTGCTGAATATGTTTAATTGGTGTCTTAAAAGGCTTTGTGGCGATCTTCCTGAATGTCGTTGCCGTTGCTTGTGTTTGATATGAATCAGATCTCAGAACTAGTTCAAAGAAAGAAGCGATGTGACAGAGACGGGTAAAGCACGAGTGGATGAGGAAATGATCATCTTTCAGCATGCTGACAACAAGACGTAAATGGACAGATTGCGCAAACTGGCAGTGAAAAAAGGGGAACAAGACATGACGGAAAACAGACGAATGGGTGTGTAGGGAAAAGAGATAGGGGGTAAGGGGTGGATGGGGAGGGGAGGTTAGGGGCGGGGGGCCGGCTTTCGCCGGTTGTCTGACAGGAACCTGGACGCTATTCACTCGGCAAAAACCTAGCAGACATAGACTCCTCGCAATATGCTAAGGAAGTAATAAAGAAGCATATTGGACTCCTGAACTCCACAGAGGAGGAGGAAGAAGGGGAAGGGTCGAGGTGTGTGTGTGTGTGTGTGTGTGTGTGTGTGTGTGTGTGTGTGTGTGTGTGTGTGTGTGTGTGTGTGTGTGTGTGTGTGTGTGTGTGTGTGTGTGTGTGTGTGTGTGTGTGTGTGTGTGTGTGTGTGTGTGTGTGTGTGTGTGTGTGTGTGTGTGTGTGGAGGGAGGGAGGGGGTAAGCATGCTTCAGTTCAAAACTGCCTCCTTCCGTAACAAAACTGTCTACATGACCCTTGTCTCTGCCTTTGACAAATTTAGATCATCCCACATATTCAAACGTCTTTGCGGATTTTAAGGCGTATAGTAAACGTCTTTGCGGATTTTAAGGCGTATAGTTTCCATGGGCACACCAAGTGTGTTTCAGTGCCAATACGCACACGAAGTGCTATAAGCCAGGCATGTCCATCTTTTTTCTTGACGGTCTGCGAGTTTGAAATATCGTCGAACGAAACGTATCTCTTTTCCCCCCTGAGGTCCCACGGTGAAACCTCCAGGGGCAGGGTCACTTCACGCTCTCCACCCCATACCTCCCACGTCTCCTCTTAGATGAGCATTACAACGTAAAAAACGGCAAGTCTTGAGATCACGTTGATAAACTCTTATGCAACTTGACATTACGCAACTGCAATTGCCGAAATCATTATGTAAATTGATATTACGCAACAACCATATCGCGTCGCATTAAATTTGAAGCTATGCATCACATATGAAAGAGAACAAAATGAAATAAAACGCATAAGGTGAAATGAAATGAAGTGGAATAGAATAAAACACGATACAGTAGAATGAAATAACCTGGATCATCAAAATGTCAGTCAGTAGAAAACATTACCACTAGAACAACGGAGGCGAAAATAAAAAAAAGAAAAACGGAGTCAGTGGTACGGGTCTTATCCTGTCGGCATCTTAAAGTGTATGGAAATACCCTGAGTAATGAACGAGAGAAACAGCATGAGTGTGCAGAAGCAAACACGAACCGTTTGAGGACGAAGCTCAATGGAGATTATTCCGAGACAGAACTGCCGGCTCCTGTAAAGGTCAATGCCGAAGTGTACCTCCCAGTCGTAAAGAAGTGCACACAATGGGACAGATTATGTAACTCATCATGTATGATACCAGTTCACATACAAAAAAGACAGAATGAAAAAGAAAACATAGAGAAACGAAATTTGAAATATCGAGAGTCAAATTCAGCTTTTTGTTGTTGTTGTTTGTTTGATTGTTTAAAATCAATGATGTGATGTTGGTAAAAGAAGATCTTTTTCAGCCATTATCATGTTTTAACCGAAACTAGTAACATCGACTGATCTGTAGAAATTAGTCTTGGGCATTCTACCTCTGGTTTGATTTTTTTTGGCAAATATCATAGGGCTTCTTCTCTTCACTTTGACAACGGGCCTATGGCTTGAAACGTCCGTTTCCTCTCCAACGGATTCAACTACCACCAAAAGGTTTTTTTTTTTTATAAACTTTATTATTTTTTCATTTTATCATAGGGCAGTTTCAATACAGATGCAATTCATTAAAAGAAATTAGACATGTAATTTGGGCTCGCAGACTTTCTTTCCCGAACAAGAATGGATATGGGAATAAGATTTACAAGGGTTTTATTTTGGACTGCGTTTCGTTTAGAAACTACAGTTGTGGAAGTTTCAAGTTGGGAAAGCCCTCTTAGACTTCCTTGATTGTGTGTGTGTGTGTGTGTGTGTGTGTGTGTGTGTGTGTGTGTGTGTGTGTGTGTGTGTGTGTGTGTCCCATCTTCTGTGCCACCTCAGTGGCAGTGCACCCACCCCACTTATTCCGACCCCACGTCCACAGACGCAGCCCAGTCAGTTCCACAGCAGCCCCAGCGCCAGCAATCCACAGTGAGCGGCCAATGTCAAGTCGTCAAGAGGCAACCCACCAGAGGAGACACTGCACTGCTGCCGAGTCACTTCAGTGGTGTTCAGTGGCGCCTGTTCTGATCCAACATACGCAGAACACCACCTACTAAGCACCCTACTGACGACAATAATTGCTTAGTCGTGGAGCCGGCGTGAGTGGGCTCTCCCCCTGGAGGGCGCCACCACGTCCGTCCAACGACAGCCCCCATGGATTCGCCGATACCGGTGACCCCGACGGAACCAAACCAAGGTCACAGACGTGGAGAGGGCATCGAAACGAAAGGTCACCTGAGAGCATGGCATGAAGGGCCACAGAATTTGAGACTTTTTTTTAAAATGCTGATCGATGAGAATGAGGATGATAAAGATGATGCTACGGATTTTCATTTCGGTCTGAGACTGCATGACAGGGCGGTACTCTAGCTACTACGCTTCCTTTCCATAAACTTCATAGACTTCCTTGACTGACGCCCTTGGACATCAGCTCAGTATTCTCAAAATCACCTGATTTAAAAAAAAGAAAAAGTGGCAGAGGGAAGCTGTACAGAGTATGTCAACATATGCATGGTGTGATGAGTCATTTTCCCCTCAAACTTTACCACAGTTGGATACTTCCAACTGAACACAAATCAACTCCTAGCAAATTTCTAACACCGTCAATATGGGATAAATCTACGGGAAATCTGCTTCGAAGACAAATCACCGTCTGTTACCAAATTTTTTTTTCAATGCATTGCTCTAATTCTCACACATAAAGGCACGCTTTTTAATGGAAATTACTTGAATGTTCTATATTGCGCTATTATGATTGAGAGGTAAACAGAGAAGGAGACAGACAGACAGACAGGCAGTCAGAGACAGACACAAAGACAGACAGTGAGAACTGTGTATGAGAGAGAGAGAGAGAGAGAGAGAGAGAGAGAGAGAGAGAGAGAGAGAGAGAGAGAGAGAAGAGAAACTACGATTGTACATCAAAAAGCATTGGAAATGAAATTATATCTGTAACACTATTAACACACATTGCTC
>JADBJO010000453.1:330000-332500 GCA_016801955.1 Conus betulinus
GACATCACAGAGTCCTGATCCTGTGCTTTTTTAACCACTGGAAATGGCTGCACCGATGAAGAGGTCGATGTCCCCTTAGCCTAAAACTGGCCGGCGCGGAGCTCGTGAATGAAACACAATCATTTTTAATTGCTCGTTGCAGTAGTATCAATAGGTTTTGACAGAAAATTCAAAGATGTACTTAGAACTTCTCTGAGCACCTTACTTAACACAGATGACAGAAGAAATCTTACTGGAGATAAAGTAAAAATAACTGGGGGGGGGGGGGGGGGGGGGGGGGGGGAGAAGCGACTGTCAAAACCATGTCTTGAGAGAGAGAGAGAGAGAGAGAGAGAGAGAGAGAGAGAGAGAGAGAGAGAGAGAGAGAGAGAGAGAGAGAGAGACTGTGTATTTTTTGTTCCAGTTATTTATTTCAGTTTCTGTTGAGGCTGCTTCAGGACCAGTAACGTGAGAAAATAATTTTACACTGGACAATTTGCGCTGGATATAACCCATATCACGTCTATGGATCATTGTTATGTTTCCGCATTTGTGCAACCAGATTTATTTGCAGCATTTGATACCATAAACTGCATCACAGCAGCCTTTTACAGACTTCACATAATGTATGGAGTTTCTGGTTCGGCTTTCTAGTGTTTAACGTTTACCAGTTAGACAGAGCATGGTCTGTGATAATTAACGAGAAAACAACCAGTCTGTTTTGTTGATTGGTGTCCCGCAACGTTCCGTTCTTAGGCCAGGTCTCTTTAAATATGTATACAGCTCAACTCTCACCACACAGATGATCTAGTCTTGTGCATGCGACATCCAGTTGTGTGGCTTTTGTCCTTTGGAACTGATCAAACTCTGTTATCAAAACATGAATAATTGTGTCAGTGATGTAAAAACGTCGGTGGCAAAATGTCCGTTTAAGCTAGATGTTTACAAACTGAAAGATTTCCTGACACATTGTAAGAAAGCTCTTTTGATACAAACGTATTTCATTCGAGTAAATACTAATGCCAGCCTTTTTTCCGTTCTACCTGGAGCGTCGAAATTTTGGAATCGGGGGTTGGATATTTTCGACGACTGACTACGCCCCCGAACCCAGTCAATATATGTGGGAATCCATAGTACAACTTAAATACGTCGCTCTTGACCAAAACTTAAATACATTCTTTTGTTCTTTCAAAACTGTACAATTGCAACGCAGTTTTCTCTGGCTGCACAAAGATTTCTTCATTTAAGCTAAACACGTTCACAATTCTTCTGCCAGATGTGTGCACAAGTTTAAGACACGAGAACACGCTAAGCATCTACTTTAAAAACTCTGTTGGTCCCCTGTTTGAGCTAGAATGGATTACAAACCGTCACGATTCTGCAACAGGATTTTCTGTTGTGTTTCCTGTGCACATTAGCATGACTTGCAGTGACTGGCCTCCTCTTCTGGCGAACAGACTTTAAAAAAAAAAAGACATATTAGATCTTTTCCAGGCCTTTTGACCATTATTTTCCTTTCTGATTTGCCATATTTTCTTTCACAGACTGTTTTTATTTAAAGAGAGCATTTAAAAATGTATCCATTCAAACCCTATCACGAATTGATCTTCTATGCATATGAATTTGTAATTTGGTTTGTTCTTGTGCTGTGTGAATTAGTAACGGGCGGGAAACTGACCATGCAAAGGGGATGAACACAGCTGATCTGTGTCCAAGAGCAGTTTCCACAAGAAAGACAGAAGTGTATCTCGTCTTACCTTGGCATTGCTCGCCAAAAGCATCGTTTTCATTGATTTCATGCAAGTGGACATGTGCCTAAAGATGCAAAAAAAACACTATCTGACCTCACCTCAATCGATTCATTTTGGAGAGAGGGAACGAGTGCTTTGGACGACCCGTTTGCGTGAGATTTATCAGGCGAAAACTGACTGGACTAGAAATTACCAAACGTGTGCATCATGTATGTTCATAAATGCATGGGGTTTTAGATTGTTTGTTTGTTGTGTGTGTTTTTCTTGTATGTGAGGTGGTGGTGTTAGTGGTGGTGGCTTGTTTGTTTGTTTGTTTGTTTTGTTCTTCTCTTTCTAATGTTCATCTCTTTAATTCATTGCACTTCATATTCATAGACTGAATGAACGAACAGACACATTAATCTCAATCCTTTCATTCCTGGTTGTGCGCATATGCCAGCTCTCCCTCCCTCTCTCTCTCTCTCTCTCTCTCTCTCTCTCTCTCTCTCTCTCTCTCTCTCTCTCTCTCTGTCTCTGTGTGTGTGTGTGTGTGTGTGTGTGTGTGTGTGTGTGTGTGTGTGTGTGTGTGTGTGTGTGTGTTGTTGTTGTTGTTGTTGTTGTTGTTGTTGTTGTTCCCCTCACTGGACCTAACGGTTCTCTCTTTTGATTATATCTCATATGCCGGAAGAGAAAACTTTTAACCTGAGAAACTGGATTTGCGGTGAAAGAAAAGAATCTCTCTCTCTCTCTCTCTCTCTCTCTCTCTCTCTCTCTCTCTCTCTCTCTTCTCT
>JADBJO010000453.1:337500-340000 GCA_016801955.1 Conus betulinus
GTAGACCAATGTGATAGACGAACTTCCAGTGAAGGAGAAGAGTGAAGCACGTCTTTAAATATACTGATTGACTGTGTGTTTGTTGAATGCATTGGGGTGGATTTTCTAACAATAGTCTCTGTCTACGACAGTATGCTGGTTAAAAACCAGGTGCACAACCTGATATGTTCGCATTTGGATACTTTTGAATTGGTTGATTTTACTTTCTTGTAACCATGTGTGTATGTGAGTGTGTGAGTGTATGTGTGTGTGTGGGGGGGGGGGGGAGCTGCTGTATATGTGCGTGCCTGGGTGCGTGTGCGCGCGCGCGCGTGTGTGTGTGTGGTTCAGTATGTCTTTGTGTCTGTGTGTGTGTGTAAAAATGTCTAAAACAAAACTTTGAATCTTACTAAACAATAAGAGCGAAAACTCTTCAGTTGTGATACTTTTATACAGAGGTGCCTTCACACACACACACACACACACACACACACACACACGCACGCACACACACACACACACACACACACACACACACACACAGAGAGAGAGGAGAGAGAGAGGAGAGAGAGAGAGAGAGAGAGAGAGAGAGAGAGAGAGAGAGAGAGAGAGAGAGCTCCCGCGCCGCACGCAGGCACGCACATATACAGCCCCCCTGCCCCCCTCCCCCCGCCCCATATACACTCACACATACATACACATAATTGGACACATTCAGCGACTGAGGCAATACCACAGCAAACTTGTATTACGGTAAGTCAAACTGTATGATAAGCAAGGCTTCAACGTAAAATGGTCAACAGTTGGTTGAAAAAACATACTTAAATGTATACAAACGCTTACAGATACACCTTGTGATATGACGGTCCCCATGCAGACACTCACATGAACACAGAGACAATCATGCTGCCCGCACGCAACGACACGTCTGACGCCTTTCTTGAAATACAACAGATTAGAATATGATTTTAGATTTCTCCTCAGGTGAGAAAAAGATTTTGTTTTCTTCCCTCTATTATTCGCGCCTCACTCCTTTTTGTTCAGTATATAATTCAACGAGACTTCACCCCAACAGTAAATTTCCCTTTTACACACAGTGTTAACATTGTCCTTGCAGAAATATATCTATCTAGGTCACACTGACCTCAATTCATTCGCCCAGTGCATAAACTTCTTTACAGTTCATACAGACGACCAGTTTGCCTCACATAAACAACAATCCATTCTGGGTTCACAGACCCTAATTCTCGTTCAATTTTTAAAGGTTAAAAAAAGGTACAAATAACTATCAAAAAAACAAATAACTAAACAGCAAGCACTCTGTAAAGTCCAGTTTTCAATCACACTGGTGAAACATATCAAGCATCTGCAGGGCAGGTCTACCGGTTTAATTTGAAGTGCACAAAAGGGAAAAGACATTCGGGGCTCTGACACAGACAATCGGGAAAGGAGGCAGGTGAACACATTTATATCGATCTCCTGTGTGCTGTCATTATCAAACAAAATGCAAATGCCAATATATCAATCACATTTTCTTCTCGGTAGTAACACTGCAAGCATCCATATAGTCGCATGTTCACCACATCGTTCGTTTCTTTCCCATTTGTCCTGTCCACAGTACCAGAGACGCTACATTCCGGAGAGGAGAACGTGACGTACTTCCCGATGCCGGCGGAAGTGTTACGCTCCCGAGTGACGAAAGCCAACCTGTGGTTTTACGTCAGCCACACCAGTGCCGACCTCTCTGACGTAGTGCACATGAGGGTCGATCTTCTGACGCCCTCAGTCTCGAAGCGTCGGCCTCACTTCTCCAGGGTTGTGTGTGGAAGCAGACGGCTCTCCCGGGGAAGAACGACAGCGGATGGCACAGGGTGGACCTCACGCAGGTGATCCGAAGATGGGTGAAGAACTCGACGTCCAACAACGGGCTGAAGATCGTGGCGCTCAACAGGCAGAGAAACGTGGCTGTCCTGCACCCCACCTCCGCTGACCAGAAGGGCTATGTAAGTTCATGGGTCGGGGGGTTAGATCTGGGCATTCTAGTTATATGTTTGGATCATGATGATGATGATGATGATGATGATGATGATGATGATGAGAGGTGTCGATGATGGTGATGATGATGATGATGATGATGATGATGATGATGATGGCGATCATGATGATAATGATGATGATAACGATAGTGATAACGATGATATGATGTTGATGATGATGATGATGATGATGATGATGTGTGTGTGTGTGTGTGTGTGTGTGTGTGTGTGTGTGTGTGTGTGTATTATGTTGTGTGGTGTGTGTGTGTGTGTGTGTGTGTGTGTGTGTGTGCGCGCGCGCGTGCGCGCGCGCGTGCGTGTGCGTGCGTGTGTCGAACGCGCGCGCGTGCGCATGTGTGAGTGTATGTGTGATCATCCACATGTTCTCGATTTTTGCCTCTTCGCACACCCCAAACGCCCATCCTTTTCACGTACTTACGTTCATCGCTGTCATTGGCTAACCAAGAATTTTGAATCTCGAATCT
>JADBJO010000453.1:345000-347500 GCA_016801955.1 Conus betulinus
TAAATAAATAAATAAACAAATCATTCATTCATTCTCTCTCGCGCGCGCTCCTCTCTCTCTCTCTCTCTCTCTCTCTCTCTCTCTCTCTCTCTCAGATTTGACCCTCTCAAGATGGAGCCATGGCCTTGTTCAGTATTCATTCATTCATTCATTCATTCATTCTCTCTCTCTCTCTCTCTCTCTCTCTCTCTCTCTGTTTTAACCCCGTTCAGGTGGGGCCATGGCCTTATTGAATAAATCATTCATTCACTCATCTTTTTTATTCATTCGCTCTCTCTCTCTCTCTCTCTCTCTCAGATTTGACCCTCTCAAGATGGAGCCATGGCCTTGTTCAGTATTCATTCATTCATTCATTCTCTCTCTCTCTCTCTCTCTCTCTCTCTCTCTCTCTCTCTCTCTGTTTTAACCCCGTTCAGGTGGGGCCATGGCCTTATGATTGAATAAATCATTCATTCACTCATTCTTTTATTCATTCGCTCTCTCTCTCTCTCTCTCTCTCTCTCTCTCTCTCTCTTTCTTTCGTTTTTCCCCCAGGAACCCACGTTGGCCATCACGACCACCAAGAGGGACACCCGGCGCCGCCACAGACGGAGCAACTCTCTGATCTGCACGGAGAAGTCCGCGGAGAACCGATGCTGTCGCTACCCGCTGTGGCTCACGTTCATGGACTACGGCTGGGACTGGGTGATCGCGCCCACGCGCATGGAGGTGGGCTACTGCTCCGGGGAATGCCGCATGACCATGCAGTACAACACCTTCCACTCCTGGCTCCTGGCCCTAGCGCAAGGCACCCACGTCAACCTCGGCCTGGGAACCAGTTCCTGCTGCGTGGCCTCCAAGATGATGGCCACCCAGCTGCTGTACTTCAACCACGAGGGCGTCATCGTTCGCCAACAGCTGCGGGACATGATAGTGGAACGCTGTGGATGCGCCTAGTTGTCCCCGCTCCAATGGAAGGAAGGAAGGGGTGGGTTGGGGTTGGGTTGGGGTTGGGGCTTGGGGGTTGGGAAGGGAAGGGTGGGGAGTAGGGTAGGGTGGATTACGGGGTTCGGGAGTTCGGGGTGGGTGGGTAGGGATGTTGAAGAATGGAGGGGGGTGAGAGGGGGGTAGGGAGGTGTTAGTGTTTTACGGAAATATATATGCTTTTAGGTCTAGACGATCGTGCATTTCCAAGAAGGGGATGATGCATGAAACGAATATTTATGCTTAGTAGATGCAATGTTGTGTGATGGTGAGTTGTCAAAATATCTCTCTTATGCGCCTGTATGTCCCTCTCGAGAAAACGAACAAACTAAACAGTTTCAAATTTTCAAGTTTACAAACACTATGTTGTCTCAACAACGAAAACTTCTGCTTCAGAAAAGTGATTTCTAACTGTTTTTCCTTTCTCCTAAATTTACGTGTTTTTTTTTTTCTCTTTTTTCTTTTTTCTTTTCTTTCTGTTTGTCTAATTGATTTGATTTGCTTGATTTGATGAAACAAGGAATGGGGAACGCAGGTTTTTTTTTTATCAATATATCGGAAGTAAGAACATTACTTTTAAGTGCTAAATGGTCAAATTGTTCATACTTCAATCATTTTGTTTTTCACTAACACCTATCACCTGCGTGCCATTGTGTTGCCGCTCTGCTTAGTGACGTAGAGCTTGGATTGGATGGTCTGACTCATACTGAGCATGCCTAGTCTATCGTTGTAAACTATATTGCTTCTTCATTGCATAAGTTGTTGGCGATAGTAAGATCCCTGACACGTTATAACCAAACAAAGTATTGAACAACAAAAAAAGAAAGACAAACCAAGAAACAATCACCTAGGAGGGCACACGAGTTTCACACAGATCTCTGCCAAGGCTGAACAGATCCTTCAACATGTTTTCCCAACAGGGAAGTAATAGTAAATAGAGACTGATAGAGTTACTTCCCATGTTTGTTTTGAAATGTAGGATATATAAAGTAACGAAATTCAACGTTCAAATCACTAACCAGCTTGAATGTTCTACAAAAATACATTACACACACACGAACAAATATAACCTACAAAAACTATCGTAGGTGTGTCGTTCGATCAGATCAGTACAACGAATGTGAACCACAATTCACAGAGTTTGTCCCGGAATTACATCCCGTCTTTCCTCCTCAATTTGGAAACAACAGCGGATTGTTGTTTCCAGTGTTATCTGAACAAACACACGCACGCCGGTAACTTAATTCTCTTGTTGGAGATGATGATACATCGTTGATGGGAACGGGAATGGGAATAGGATGAGGAGGGAGGGTTTCATACGGGTTCCACAAGAGAGAGCAGCTACGAGTTTCACTTTTCTGTCTTCAGGAGGGAAGTAAAACAAAAAAAAAACCTATAGCCGTCCGACCCTGTCAAAATGTGAGTTTGTCTCGCCCAGAGCTAATAACGATCGGCTTCCATTGTAGACCATAGAAAAACAATAGTCAAGTTTGTTTGTCGAAAATCAGCAAAGAGAACAATACAATTTATATGATTT
>JADBJO010000453.1:352500-357500 GCA_016801955.1 Conus betulinus
TTCTGTAGCATCACTATCCCTCGTAGGCCGCGTCTTTAACATTTCCACCCCAGGATTTTTAGACATTTTAATGTCTAACATTTTACGTTCTTTTTTTCACTTACACAAATTGTTTATGTGTTTGGCTTTGTGGTTTTCGGATGCTTTGATATAAGCAAAAGGATTTGCCCAGTTTTGAGGATGTTCAGCTCAGTACATGTGGAAGTTCTTCTCGTTAGCAGGTAAACTGCATCCAATAGCCAATCTATGAGCTCTATCTACAATAAAACATCTGTTAACTGCCAGTATTGTAGGCCTACAATAAAACATCTGATAACTGCCAGTATTGTTGACCTCCACTTTGGGAGAAGAACGATAAAAACCGCAATGCATTCAATATAATAGCATTATGTATTTATGTCACATTTTCCCTTAAACGCAAGTTAGACTTTAAAACTTGTTTTAAAGAATATTTCTCAATGAGTCTGCCAAAAAGAAATTACAAAGCAAAACGGCCCTTTGTAGGTCTTCTTCAGACAAGATAAACAACATTCAGGACGATAAAAACGAAGAACGGGCAATCAATTACCTATTCGTAATCGGCGCAGGGTGGGCGGTCGTTTTCATTGTCCTCAAAGTTGTTTATCTTACGTGGAAAAGGTCGAAACGTGTCGTGTTTTGCCTTGTAATTTGTCTATTTTTGTTTCTGGCGGACTCGTAAGGACGTAATTTAAAATGTGTTTCAATTTCGCCTGCAAGTCACCTTATTTTGAAACCAGCTGACTTTTTTTTTTTTTCTGTATCCACCTCAGGGTCAGAGCCCCCACGCCGCTCATTCCGACCCCGTCCACACACGGCCACACCTTGGTCAGTCCCGCTCCGGCATTCCACCGGGAGCAGTCAATGTCAAGAGGCAATCCACAGCAGCAACTGAGTTTTAAAGTTATGTTTAAATTGTTTGGCTACACAGCGCGAGAATGATCGCGGCGTCCGACTTACCGCTACCACTCGGCGACATGGGGTGAACATGCTTGCGGCAAGCGGTCTGTGTCATTCGGGACACGTCGGGAAAATGATAGCGACGGTTTTCTGAAAATAGATATGGCCAACTTTCTTGGAGAATTTTTAACCATGTGGTGTCGGCCTACAGATACAGTCCTTCCTACGTCGTATGATCAGTTAGCAATCGATTTCACTGGTTAATTTGAAGAAAAAGCGACCAACTCTATAGCGTCTTAAATCACTGAATCCTTGCTCCTTGTTCACAATATATGTCACTTTCAACGCAATCAAAGAACAACAACTACTGATGTTGACTTTTAAAGCATTTATCATCAAGAAGGTGAAAGATATCTCTGTTTCACGGTACAAAACATTAAATCCCTGTTGGATTTAGGCTTATAAGGAATTCTTTTTTTAAGTTCCACATCAGGTGTCCTGAGGGCATTTCAGTGCTGTGGCTGCAGTGTTAACTGGGCACATAGAGCAGAACGAGGGTCTGTGTTGATGGTGTTAAACAGGTCAGAATCTGGTGCTCGCTCTTCTTCCAGGGAAGACATTGAAAGCATCTGGTCAAGGTGCGCCCCTCATCTGTATTTTTTGCCCGTCCTGCATCCGCCTCTGAAATCTATGGGCACAAGGATCGGTGTCCAGTGCTTTGATCTTGGGGTTCTCTTAACAGCTTTTCTTGTTCTAATCCTTTATCATGTTGGTCCTCATCTGTTGGTCCCTATACGCCGTATCTTGTCATTTCTACCAACGCGTTTTAAAACAAATTTCAGTCTATGATTTTCTCGTAGAATGTTTATTTCCACCCTGAGCTGACTGCTCGCGCGCGCGCGCGTCCGCCCGCCCGTGTGTGTGTGTGTGTGTGTGTGTGTGTGTGTGTGTGCGTGCGTGCTTGCGTGCGTGCGTGCGTGCTTACGTGTGTGTGTGTGTGTGTGTGTGTGTGTGTGTGTGTGTGTTGTCAGTACAACACTATGTTAATCTAACAGTAGATGGTTTCAGACAGTTCAGTCAGTGTGTGTGTGTGTGTGTGTGTGTGTGTGTGTGTGTGTGTTTCTGTTTGGCTTACATGGAAGTTATGATTTTTTCACTGTGAACAAACTTTAATGGATGGTCTTTCTGCACGGAAATGGAAGGCATCTGGTTTTATTATCACTTGTAGTTATACCTATCTGGCCCCTCAAGCACTGTCTTTCACATTTCTGTGGTTCGACCTTTCAAACATTTTTTATGTGTACCTTTTTATCTTAAACTACTTTTCCCCTTCACTGTGTGTGTTAGCGTTAGTGTTAGTGTTAGTGTGTGTGTGTGTGTGTGTGTGTGTGTGTGTGTGTGCACGCGCGCTTGTGTGTGTGTGTGTGTGTGTGTGTGTGTGTGTGTGTGTGTGTGTGTGTGTGTGTGTGCACGCGCGCTTGTGTGTGTGTGTGTGTGTGTGTGTGTGTGTGTGTGTGTGTGTGTGTGTGTGTGTGTGTGCGCGCGCGCGTTTGAGACACTTTTGATATAGGCCGGGCAATCCGCCCGATATCGGGACGTTTCTGTTCGGCTAATGTGAACGTGCTTCTCATCAGCAGGTAAACAGGATCTAGTGATAGTGATGAGCCTGATGTGATCTAACGGAGCGAAACAGCTGTGGCTTGCTGGTCCTTATGGCACCTACTCTGGAGGAACGATGAGAGTAAATATGCTATTAATTTGAGGAGGATTCTTTTGTTGTGCGCCCTTTCCTTTTAACGGACTGTTTTCTTGTAGCTTCTGATATTCATTCTCTTCCCTGCACGGATATTCGAGGCATCTGAGACAAATTATAATCATCTGTCTATCTATCTGTCTATGTGTGTATGTATGTATATCTGTCTGTCTGCCTGTCTGTCTGTATATCTGTCTGAAATATCTATCTAGCTATCAGCTCAGTTATAATATAATTTGAAAACAAGCTATGTATTATATAATTAAACAGAATCAAATCGTTTAAAGTCTTGAACATGAAAAGAAGAAGATTACTTTAAGAAAATGATGATTGATTAACAAGCCATAAATTATATAATCAAACAGAATCAAATAGGTGAAATTTATGAATATTAAAAGAAAAATTACTTTTTTTAATGACAATGATTTAGCCTCAAACCACCCTGACACATGATTCAATAAATTCACAACACATATTGAAGCGGAGTAACTTTTCTTTTCATTATTTCGCTTATATTTTTCACGGCGAAGAGATCAAGCAGCTAATTAATGTCGACTGTCAGATTAATCAATCATGACTTTAACATTTTTTGTCCTTTGGGAGAGGGGAAAAAAAACAAATAAGTATATCAAAATAGCAACGTCATATGAATTGCTTTTTTTCGGGGTGCACTTTAATACACGCTCAAATGTTATTATCCTGTTAGAATGTTAGTTTGAGCCCATGGGGAAAATAAACAACTTTGCTATCATTTACCTTATGGTCTACGTTTCTGTCTATCTATCTATCTATCTATCTATCTATCTATCTATCTATCTATCTATCTATCTATCTATCTATCTATCTATTCATTTTTCCATCTATCTGTCCATGTACTTTTTTCGTTTATCAACCTCTCTCCACTCTCATTCTCTCTCTCTCTCTCTCTCTCTCTCTCTCTCTCTCTCTCTCTCTCTCTCTCTCTCTCTCTCTCTCTCTGCGTATATCTGCTTGTCTAACTATCCATAATATTTTACTATCATTCGTCAAATTTCACCCAAAGCTCTTTTATTGCAATAATAATAAGTAGATAAATCCTGCGTTTATGAAATCAAGTATACTTTCGTCACTCAATTATGAAATTATTCTCGTCACAAATAAAGTTCATCTTGCAGTCTTTACATAGCTACTCATGTCTTTCAACACCTTATCTTTTTTTAACTCTTTCAATCGCACTACGTGAAAAGTATGTATGAATTGTGCGTTCAGAACTTTAATGGTATCCAAAATAGTATTATCTCTGTCTGTTTTCGCAGAAGTTCTCACGGTTAACGTTGTTACGTGTGGATGATTGCGATAGGCTCTCCTTCACCCTATATAAAATGTTTTTCTTTAATCAGCAACTGTACGGTCAATGTTGCCAGTTTTGTGATCAGGCTATCCATGATGGTGTCTAGTACGAGACACATTTTGCCCTGTATAACCCGAATCCACGCAGATTGAGGAAATCATGGATGTTGACTTTATTTGTGAGGGACGCGTGTCCTGTTCATCTGATAGAGCTTGTCACTCTTTTCCAGAGTGTTGTGATAGATAATAACAATCCATACTACTACCCAGTGGATGCCTACTTTCTGTTGACTTTTTATGAATGGGCTTGAATGATTCAGTTAACATGCCTGTAATGACAGCATGCGCGGGTTGATTCTTTTTTTTTTTCGTTCTAACAATTAAACTACTATCGTTGACACCATAGACTTTTGTCTTTACTTAAAGAGCGGTGTGAGTGTGTGAGTGTGTGTGTGCGTGCGTGCGTGCGTGCGTGCGTGCGTGCGTGCGTGCGTGTGTGTGTGTGTGTGTGTGTGTGTGTGTGTGTGTGTTAGAGAGAAACAGGAAGGGGGGAGGGTTTGTGTGTGTGTGTGTGGGTGCGTGGATAGGTGTGGTTATGTTCCCCATCTCTCTCTCTCTCTCTCTCTCTCTCTCTCTCTCTCTCTCTCTCTCTCTATATATATATATATATATATATATATATATATATATATATATATATATATATATATATATATATAAACAACATATGTGCGCAAGCACGCATACACAGACAGAAAGATATATAAACACCATATATGCGCGCAAACACAAATATACACCAATCACCTCAACACTCTGCTTCTTTGTCCTCTTCTTAATCTGCACCACCATTCCATTCCTCACTCCCACATAATCATTACATTTTGGTTTCAAATCTGAGCAGAGGATAGATATGTTGGATAGCTTCCTTGTCGTGGCCTTCTTGGCCAAACGATCAACCAGTTCATTTCCCCGCTTGCCCACATAACCGGGAACCCAA
>JADBJO010000453.1:362500-377500 GCA_016801955.1 Conus betulinus
CTTATATCGACTGTGATTCTGATGACTATTGTGTATGGAGTACTTCTCTGTTCGATTCCCGGCTTGTAATAACATTGACTGTGATTCTGATGTGCGATGTGTATAAGATCGAGTGATTTTTCTGTTGGATTGATATCTTCTCTCCATCATATTGACAGTGTTTTTGAAGTGTGTCGTGTTTTTTTGAGTGATTTTCTGCATAAGATTACCGTCATCCTCTGTATACTGACAGTGCATCTGGCGTTTTTGTTGTACATTGCACGACGCTGCCTCCTGGATTACGATAATCTCCCCTTCATGGTGAGAGTTTTGTGTCTCAGTGTTATGCGCATTGAGACTGTTTTTGTGTTTCCATAAACTTACATTTATAAAGCTCTACTATTCAGTTTCGTAGATATACGTCATGCTCCCATATCACACTAAAACATGAATGGTCCAGAGCTGTGAGTGCATTAGTGAGAGTGTGATTTGTGTAGAATGTTTCATTGTCTATTCTCACAATTATGACTACTTTCTTTCCTCCTGAGTCTACTAAAAATGATGAGAAAGAAACTACAACCTACCTTCGATACTATCCAAAGGTTTTTTCTTGTGGTATAATGAGCTTGCAGTGTGGAGGAATTGTCTTTTGTTTCGCTACTCTGCCATAGACAGTACCGATATTACAGTACACTTGTGTGACTACAATCGTGACAACTCCCTGCTTACTCCGTCGCCATCTGTTATTTCCGTGCCTCCCATCACCAAACATCGCAAAAAAACAGTCTTTCGCATATTTTTTCAGTCATCAAAATCTGTCACAATAAATCTCTACTTCGCAAACTCTGGGGGTACATTGCTCTGCCAGGGTCTAGACTGTCCTACATGGGACACAAATGAATGTGAAATATTAAGACCATTTATTTCCACTTTTTTACTGGACAAGGATTATGACAGATTGTCTGACTCGCTGCTTCAAACGCCAGTCACTTTCATCAACGCCGCTCCGGCGCCTGTCCTTTTAACAGAGTCTCCTCTAGACTTAAAACTGATGTCCGGTGTTTCTGGTTCTCCGGTCAGTGAAGCACCTTCTCCACCTTCATCGCAGCTGCTCCTTGAACCAGATACCGAGTCGCAGTTGCAGGACAATGTTTTTCCTTCCCCCTCTACTCCCCCTGTTGCTCCAGACAGTTGTGCAAGCGATGAGACAACACTAAAAAAGCCATCGCCTGTCAGCAAAAGGACGCGGCAAAAAAGCAAACGTACACTTTGCAAGAATAAAAAGTGACATCTCCTTCATGTCCCTTTCCCGAGTTGAAAAGAAGGGTGACTTCTTTAGAGCAAGTTGTCAACTCAATGTCGACTGCACAATGCATGACAGAAACTGACATTACTCCTTTTTTGAAGATGTTAAAACAGCCACTAAAAATGAATTACGTGTAAATGTTTCAGATAAATTCAATGTCATTGTATCAAAAATTGAAGATCTTTCAAATCTTGTAACAACCTTACAATCAGCAAACAACCAACTACACAAAGAGAACCATTCTATCAAAACACAGTTAGGATCTTTACAATCAGAGCTGAAAAAAATTAAACCAATCCAACCTCAGCGTATGACAGTCTGCACGCAGACTGTATGTCCAAGTCCAAGATATAAAGAGTCAGCACACGTATTCACGCAGACGGATCCCACATCTGTTCATCTGTTAGACAGTGTGTCTATGACAGAGAGTAAAGAATGTACGATGGTGACAGAAACCCTTTCCCAAACCAATGACTGTATCACGGTTCCACCCAGTGTCAACCAAGAAATTTCCGACTTTCCCTCTGAGTCGCCCGACAGTTTTAAAGACAATCTTCATTTTTCCATTCAGACGTCCAACGCATTTTCAGTTCTATCTGACGCTGACAATAAACAGAAACAGGTTCGAAATCGATCTCAAAGAATTCCAGTTCTTCAAATGTAACAAATTCTTATTCTAAACCCACCCCTTTGGAGACGCTGTCACAAATGACTATCCCTGACAAAACAACAGTCTTATTCATTGGCGATTCCACAATACGTTACGTTAATCCAAAAAGACTAGCCCTCGACAAGAACGTGTTTTTAAAATCTGTATCCCTGGCATGTCTATCAAAGACCTCCAAAACCTGGCTTCTTTCAACACTGTGACCCCACACCTGAACGACATTATCATTCATGTGGGTTTTAAACTCATGCCCCTCAGGTCCTGTGTCTACCGAAAAACGGAGCGATCTCATTAAACTACTTCGCAAAACATTTCCGATGGCACGTGTTTGTTTTAGTTCCCTACTGCCCGCAAAAGGAAAACATTCCTTCAATAATTCTATCCTCCCATCAAACCGCAACCTTAAACAGAGTTGTGCAAAGTACCATGCCATTTTTATTGACCACTTTCAAACGTTTGCCTCTGACACAAGTCTTTACAGTAACTCTACTCATCCGAATGCTAGAGGTACTGCCAGACTAGCAGAAAACATCAAACTGTTATGGAGGACCTCTCATAAAGCGGAAATTCACCCTGTCGGACCTCTTATTTCAATCTAAAAGATACTGGGAAAAAATAACTGCAACTATGACATTCGCACTTACCACCCACCCACGCCCCAAACCGTTGCTGAACACGCTGATTTTCAAATGCCACCACCTGACTACCCTCCCCTATCATCATCTGAACATTATCCCTCTGCTTGCACCCAACTCTGGTTCCAAGGTAGGAGTGTCTGGACCACAACCTATCAGGAGTATAGCGGCCCTCATTTCGCCCACAGCCTCCTCAATTAATCCTGGCCTGAAATATCAATTAAACAGTGCTAATAACATTTCTACGCCCAACCAAGGCAACCATGTCTTTCCATCACCTCCCTATCCTCCCAGTAGTTTGATCAACTCTTCTAATTATCGAGGCAACAGAACGACGGACATTTTTATGTCACCCCACCACACCAAGCAGAAGACAGAATCCATCCTTATGCAGGACATTTGCTGAGGATGCTTCCCATTTACTGAGAAATCAAAGCGGCTTGTCCCCTTATTAATGACATTACATATTTATCACCAGTTCAGTATCTGTCTACCTCACTCCCTTCTCTTTTGCCCTGTGTCTCTCTTCGAGGCGCGCACGCACGCGCGCGCACGTGTGTGTGGATGTATTGGGAAGGGGGGGGGGGGGGGGGTGTGCTTTGCACGTGCACGTGCGTGCGTTTGTCTAGGTTTGTGTACACGTGTACGTATGCGCACGAAGATATCCATTACTATCCTCATCTTCTTATAAACGATGATTTTCTTTTATTAACTTCCGTATGCTTATACTTTTTTTTTTTTTTTTTGTTGTTGTTTTGTTGTTTTGTTTTTTGTTTTTTTTTTTTTTCTTGGAAGTGAATTTGAGTGCATGCCTTTCTTTGCTTTAGTGTGTGAATGAGTGCTGTGCGTATGAAAATACTACATATTGTTTTGTGCATGTTAGCGCATTTATAGTTTGTAAATGTGTGTGCATGTCTCTTTATATTTTTTGGTTTGCGAACGTTTGACTATGTGCGTATGAAAATGTATAATGTAATGTGCACGTTAACGCACTCGCAGTTTTCTGGATCTTGGAAATGATAATATCTTTCTCGTTAATCTTGTAAGACCGACTCAAGTATAAGATACTAGTATTGTAAACAACAAGCATTACTTGTGTGCTTGTGGCCAAAGTTTCTTCTATTGTATAGACATAAGCTTGCATTACTTTTTGTTAATCTGCCTTACTGTTTTTTCTTTGTTGTTGCTGTAGATCGTCGGGATTTTCTTTTTTGTTTGTTTGGGGTTTTGTTTGATTGTTTAGGTTTTTTTTTTTCCCTCTCCCTCCCATCTTCATTAGTCACTACTTACCCTTCGTTCCGTCGCCCCCACGTTTAATACTTCGTGTATGCCCCCTTTCTTCGTCTGCTTTAGCCGATCTTAAGGATGCCTGACACTTTAGAAACTTGGCCGTCTAAAGATGGTTTTAGAGTGGGATTCCTTAACATAAATCACTTAATCAATAAAATATCTGATGTTTCATATATTTTGGCAAATGCTGGTAAGCATTTCCATATTTTTGGCTTTGCCGAATCACGTCTTACTGAACACATTCTAGATTCTGAAAAATCTCCATTGGATATAATATAATCCGCAAAGATGCTAAACATCCCAAAGAGACGGGTTTGGTAGTGTACATTCACCATAGTATAAAGTTTAAATGTGTTGAACCTCGTAATTACCATAACATCGAGTCAGTATGGATCCAAGTTGATTTTAAAAAATGTGAGCCAGTTCGACTGGGTTTCATATACCGCAATCCAGCAGAACACGTCAGTTGGATTGACAATTTCACTCTGTTGTTAGAAGATATTTCCTTGCTTTCGGATGAGCTGATATTGTTAGGCGATTTTAACATTGATTTGACCAAATATAACAACACATGGGTTCATTGTTATGAATCTTTTCAACTTGTTCAGTTAATCGACAAACCTACAAGGGTAACATCCACATCCAAAACTCTTCTTGATCACATTTACACCACGACAAAAAGCAATATAACTGAAGTGTGTTCACCGCTGTATGGTTGTAGTGATCATTTCCCAGTATGCTTCACTTGGTCGAAAAAAGGAGTAAAAATTCCGAAGAATGGTCACACGTTTATAAGATACAGGTGCTTACGGAATTTTGATAAAAATAAATTTTTGTTTGATTTGAGTAATTCACATCTTTTCCTAGTCTACCAATTTACAAATCCAGATGAAGCCTGGGAAGTTTGGTACCACATTTTTTTTAAATATTTATGATAAACATGCACCCTTTCAAAACCAAGCGTGTTAGAAACAGCCCTCTGTTACCATGGCTATCAAAAGATGTACAGGACGCTATGAACCAAAGAGATCACCTTTTGTCTGCGGGAACAAAGAAAGATTTTGTAACCAAAGAAATCATGTTAATTATGTAAAACGAGCAGCTAAGAAAAAGTACTTTCAAGAACTTGTTTCTTCTAATACCAATAGCAGAACAATTTGGAATGCTATCAATCAGCTGACAAACAAAAACATCAGTAAAAATACATCTCATGAAGACCTGTGTCCCGAGAAACTTAATGATCATTTTTGTAATATAGCTAAGACAACAATAAAATCAGATAGATCTGCCGAAAACACTCTTACATTATTAAACGATTTCTGTGATTCAAAAGCCATATCCTCAGACTTAGACATCCCCTTAATGTCAGTTCATGATGTATATAATGCCCTGATCAGTCTAAAAGAAACATGTGCTCGTGGCTTAGACGGTATTGATGGCAAAATCCTAAAACTTGCAGCTCTCCAATTATTTCTGAAACACTGACCTACATCTTCAATTTATGTATATCTAAAAACCAGTTTCCTAAATCTTTCAAAATTGCTAGGGTAAGACCCATCTATAAATCAGGTGACACCTCGGATCCTTCTAATTATAGACCAATTTTTCCATCCTGTCTGTGGTATCAAAACCTTTAGAGGATCATCTACGAAGATGCATTCTTAACCATTTTTGAAATACAACTTATTTCACCCTAATCAGTCTGGTTTCAGGAAACATCACTCCTGCCACACTGCACTGACTAACCTAGTAGACAAATGGCTTACAAATATCAATGAAAACAAGGTGACCGGTGTCCTTTTTATTGACTTTGCAAAAGCTTTTTGATGTAATTGACCACACACTGCTTCTAAAAAAGTTAAAATTGTACCGTTTTCCAATAATGCTCTAGAACTCATCTCTTCGTTTTTAAGCGACAGAAAACAAACTGTCTCAATTCATGAACGCCAATCTTCTATTTTGCCTCTCAAACATGGTGTCCCTCAAGGCTCCGTCCTAGGACCCATACTTTTCTCAATATATATATATATTAATGATCTCCCCCTGTTTCTTCCAGCGCTTTGTGATATGTTCGCCGATGACACTACTGTTCATGCATGTGATCGCAAAGCAGAAAAAAAAAGTATCTATGTTATTACAGCAAAGTATTAACCAGCTAACCGAATGGTCTGAATTAAACCATATGTGTCTAAACCCTGTCAAAAAAACCAAACATATGATCATAACCACAAGACAAAAACGTCAAAACCTTTCTTATACGAGCGCACCCCTTTCTATCAATGGTATAACTATCGAAGAAACAGTCTGTCATAAAGTCTTAGGAATAGTTATAGACAACAATCTGTCATGGTCAGAACATGTACGGTCTTTATATGCAAAAAATAGTTTCGAAAAAAAGATATACCAGCTGTCCAAGATAAAGCATTTCCTAGACTGCCATTCACGTAAAATATTTTTTCACGCTTATATTGAATCCCATCCCATATAAATTATGCATCTACATTTTTGGATTCAGCTAGTAATCATATACTCAAACCTTTATTTAGTCTTTATAGACGTTCCTTGAAATTAGTTTTGTTAAAATCGGTTACGTTATCATACTCTGACTATACAGATCTGGATATTTTACCATTAAACTTGAAGCTTAAATTCAATAAAGCTTTTTTCATGTTTAAGATTCTTTCGGGTCGTGCTCCCCCTTCAATTACAGAGAAATTTAGATTTAATGAAAATCGCCATTTTCATAAAATTGTAATACCCCGTCCAAGAATAGATATGTTTAAAACCAGTCTTCACTACTCTGGCGGCTTCTTATGGAACCGCATTTCACCCCCTCTTGATGTTCATGCCAGCATATATAGCTTTAAAAGGGCACTTCATACCCCAACTAATGACTGAATTTTCCAATTCATGTCCTTACTCTCTCTCTCTCTCTGTCTCTGTCTGTCTGTCTGTCTGTCTGTCTGTCTCTCTTCTCTCTCTCTCTCTCTCTCTCTCTCTCTCTCTCTCTCTCTCTCTCTCTCTCTCTCTCTCTCTCTCTCTCTCTCTCTGTACTGGTCTCTCTCATCTATTGTCTCAAAGGTGCTGCTTGTCAAGTGTAAATTTTTGTCTTTGCCTACAAGATGGGGTGCCTGTTCAATGATTTTATTTCTTTTTTCTTTTTCCAGAAATGTGTTATAATTTTTGTTGTTGTGGTAATGTTTATTGTATATATTTATCTATCTTCCAATAACCATTTTTTTTTCATGAACTTTATATGATGACTCCTCCCCTCCCACCCCCACCTTTTTTTCCTCTCCTCTTTCTCTCTCTCTCTCTCTCTCTCTCTCTCTCTCTCTCTCTCTCTCTCTCTCTCTCTCTCTCTCTCTCTCTCTCTCTCTCTCTCTCTCTCTCTCTGTACTGGTCTCTCTCATCTATTGTCTCAAAGGTGCTGCTTGTCAAGCGTCAAGCGTAAATTTTTGTCTTTGCCTACAGGATGGGGTGCCTGTTCAATGATTTTATTGATAATGTTTATTGTATATATTTATCTATCTTCCAATAACCATTTTTTTTCATGAACTTTTATATGATGACTCCTCCCCTCCCACCCCCACCTTTTTCTCTCTCTGTCTCTGTCTCTCCTCTCTCTCTCTCTCTCTCTCTCTCTCTCTCTCTCACTCTCTCTCTCTCTCTCTCTCCCTCTTCCAGGCATTGATTGTCTTCTGTTCTTTTGTGTTAACCATTTCCCTCTTTCTATTTATAGCGTTTATGCATGTTTACTTCTATTCTAGACACACACACACATATGTATATATATATATATATATATATATATATATATATATATATATATATATATACATATATATATTGGTCTGTCTGTCTGTTTATTTATTTATGTATCTCTATGTGTGTATGCTTTTTCTCCCCCCCCCCCCTCTCCATTATAACTTGAACTTGTGAAATGTTCTATCACATTGTTGAATAAACGCTTTATTATAATCCTGCCTAACGATTGGAAAGACCGAATGAAAACTACGATTTATGCCATTGTGGATTTCCATACATACGACAAACAGAGGCGGCAAAAGCAAGCAAAGCAAAAAAAAAACAACAAACAAACAAAAAACAACATACTGAAAAATACAAAACAAGCAAACAAACATATAAACGCTGAAAAATACAAAACAAGCAAGCAAACAAACAAACAAACAAAACAGAAAAGCGTGTTGTCTCGTCGCGCCTTTGGCAGATGTTCAGAGCTGAAGCGCGTAACTCCTGTACTGTCATTTCCCCGTTCTTATCGTTTGCGAGGTCTGTGTGCAGTCAACTCTCACAGTCTGTATATATATATATATATTGTTATTAGACTGCTTACAAGTCCGAATGGCTTTCCGTGAAGTAGAAAACGAGCCCACACGAGACAACACAAAAGCAGAAACACAGACAAAGAGAGATCGTGTTTCTGTCCACTCAGCGCTTTAGGCTACAGCCACCGGTGCATTGCTGGGAATAACCTATTCGACAAGGGAGCCCTCTTCATCTCCTCCTCCCCCCACCCCCTCTCTCTCTCTCTCTCTCTCTCTCTCTCAGAGAACAGGAGAAGACTGTATTGGCGTAGGCGGTAAATCAACAAAGTATGTGAAGAGACTTTACTTTTTCAGGAACACATATACACACACGCGTGCTCACGCAATGCGCACACACACACGCACACGCGCACGCACGCACGCACGCACACCCACGCACGCACGCGTACACACACACAGAGGCGCACGCGCGCGTGCACGCACGCACACATATACACACGAATGCACGCACGCACACACACACAAGCACGCATACACGCACGCACACATGCTAACACGCACGCGCGCGCACACACACACACACACACACACACACACACACACACACACACACACACACACACACACACACACACACTGACTGTTGACCCCTTCTGTCCTCCCCTTCCTCCTCCATTGTAACATCTCAAACATAGCTCAAAGGTTCTCTCTTATATGTGTTACTCTTCGCATAAGGATGGAGTCAACGCCGAATCTTTACACCGAATTCGACAAAGGTAAGTGGTTTGCTTGTTCTTCATTTTTCGGTTGTCCTGAGAGTTGTTTCTCTTGCCTGAAGAAGACCGAAGAAGTCGAAACGCGTCGTGTTTTCGTCTTGCGATTCGTTTTGTCTACGTTGTTAGGTGTAGTCATAATAAATACTGTTTAAAATGTTCTTGACATAATGGTTTTGGGCTTTGATGTAACTTATTTCCTGTCCGTGCTTTCTTCCTGTTCCACTTTTCTACCCTTCACTGGCTGCTTTGGGCGGGCCGGGGAGGCGTCGGGTGGGCCGATCGTGAGGGACGTTGGATTCTGATTTTGAGCCCTTGGCGGAGAGGACACAGCAGTATTATAGGTAGTGTATTTCCTCCTCATGCCAAGGGATGAACGCTGACACAATCAGCCATGTCGCACTGACGAGTCCGCATCAGCGGACGAAAGGCCTCTGGGCAGGCGCGATACCAGTGGGTCTGTTTTCAGGTTAGACTATCGCGGACCCCGCATACTGCTAGTGAAGAGTTCTGTACCTATATGATGTCCTCTGTATTTCATTCGAATTTTCTTCCAAGGCCCCCACCTCACACCCCTTTCAAACTGTTTTGTTGACGAAGGAATTCCTAGTCTGCGCTGCACGTGCCCCCCCCCCCCCCCATTTTTGTTATTTTTAGAAATACACCAAGACAAACAGCAACGCAAGGGGCCACCGTAGCCCCCAAATCACTGATGTCCTCTGTATTTCATTCGAATTTTCTTCCAAGGCCCCCACCTCACACCCCTTTCAAACTGTTTTGTTGACGAAGGAATTCCTAGTCTGCGCTGCACGTGCCCCCCCTCCCCCCTCCCCATTTTTTTTATTTTTAGAAATAGTATGTACACACATATAACCGCACGCACGTGGACACACGTGCATCCTCCAAATCATGAGCTGTCATCGTTCTGTTTAACCTCAAACACACACACACACACACACACACACACACACACACACACACACACACACACACACACACACACAGAGAGAGAGAGAGAGAGAGAGAGAGAGAGAGAGAAACAGAGAGGGAGACAAGAGAGGCAGACAGACAGACGAACGACAGACTCAGAGAGAGAGAGAGAGAGAGAGAGAGAGAGAGAGAGAGAGAGAGAGAGAGACTCAAATATAAACACAAATAGAGCAGTTATGCAACCTGACGCTTGTGTTTGAAAATAACACTGCCATATAAAGCGAACGGCAACATAACAAAAATTCAGCAAGCTAGCAATACATTGTAGCGAAAGCCCAACAGTACCAATTGTTCAGCACAGGCACAGTGAGACACCGGAGAAGCGTTTCTACAGTCCTCGTTCAAGAGCAAGCATTCTGCGACTGAAAACAACAGATGATTCCACCAGACGTCGAACCGTGCTGATTTGGTCAAAAACATAAACAAGGTCCAGGATAAACTGTGGAATGAAAATGCTCCAGACAAAACGTTTTACAAGACATCTCTTCATGATGAAAGATCGAAGAACGTCAAGTCTAGAAGGTTCCAAGAAGAGAAAAGCAGCTACATGACGGGTTAAACAGTATGGGTCTGGCACAAGGTGCTTCATCGCTAGACTAGAAGATAGATAAGGAGGCATGCTAATCATCTGGGGAGTCAGTCCTGATGGTTGAAGCACGCCTACAGGGCTGTGAAACTTAAATCCTAGTCGCACATCCAGTATCAACATCCATATTTTCGTTGACCATTGTTGTCGTTCGGTTGATGTATTAGTGTAGCGTTACATAGGTGCTCTCATTCCACTCGCCTAGAATGTTCATTCCCGTGCATGACGGGTGACACAGGGGTTGGGGAGGGGGAGGAATATTAACATTAGAACCGAAGGAATTTTGAGGCTACAGCCTTTCGGGGCAGCTCGCTGGTTCAGGAAACGACGCATGCTCTAGACCTGGGCATTCCGCGAGTCTTGGCCACAAATTTGGCCACCTGCATGGCCGTTGCCACAGTGCTTTGCACCGACATGGCGGGTCCGTTGGCCGGCTTCTCCTCCCCAGCACGCTGCGACATGTCCACCACCAGAGACCGACTGGGGAGATCCTCCAGCATTCGCTTGTGCTCCTCGTCTCCCGGATCGGCGATGGCTAGCAAGGTGAGGGAACCGTCCAGGGCCCCCAACACCACGGCCGTGCCCCCGGGACTGCAGACAATGGTCTTCACTTCTGCGCTGGCTTTGTAATTGGCCAGCATGTGCCCGTCACTGACCCGAAACAGACGGGATGGTGCGATGGCCGCTGTGATGATAGTACACCACATGTTTGTCGTTGGAGGTGAAGAACACTTTGACGCTGAAAACACCCTCGGCCACTTTCGGGATCAAGGTCTTGATCGTCTTTCCAGATCTCAGATTCAGAATCTCCAGACCGCCCCTGGAGGGCGCGAACAGACCTTTTTTCCCATCGCGCGTGGCCCATACCGTTCCAGCGAGCCACGGATCGCACGAAGGTTTTCTTCTTCAGATCCAGGATGTTGCCCTTCTCGTCGTCGATGATGGCCACTTGGGTGGGGTCATGCTGCATAGCCACCACGCTGCGACACTCGCGGTAGTTGTTGTACTTGAGCTGCAGGTTGTACTGCAGGCTGCCTGTCCTGGCGTGATGCACCCCCAACACGTCACCGCTCTTGTCGGCTCCCGGCACGGCCAGGTAGTGGCCGTTGTAAGTGATCACGGCTGGCACGAAGGTCTGGAAGGTGTATTCAAACCTGTACCTCACCTGAAGGTTCGGGAGAAACAGGCAGCAACACAAGCCCTGGCCTTCAGCGCTCTTGCCGACCACCACCACCTTGGTGTCCTCCTCAGCCAGCATGATCTGTTGGATGTCGCCGATGCTCTCCTGCTGTATGGGGTTCGGCTTGCTTATCTCCCAAACCACCAGGTACGTGGACTCGGCAGTTAGGACGTGGGTTCCGTCGCGCGGGTGATGATGGCCTGAGACACGATGCTGCTCCGTATGTTGCCCACACAAACGTCCTGACCAGCCGGCCAGTCTGCAGGTCCCAGAGGTAGGTCTGGGTGCGCGTGGTGGCCACGCACAGACTGGACTCTGCCGCCAGATGGACGGTCTCTATGGGACGCTCCGTGCGATCCAGGGGATGAACATCCTCCAGAATCTTGTCGAAATTCCATACTTTGATTGTCTTGTCCATGGAGGCCGATATAACAATGTTGGAGCCGATGTGACTGAGTCCATGGTGATGATTCTGCCGAAGTGAGCGTCCAGCGTCTTCACCAGGTTGCCCTGCTTGACGTCAAAGACGTAGAGATTCTTCCGTACACCCGCCACCACGAACTCGTTTCCCTGTGAACAGGATCATCACGTCGGTCATCCCTGGTGATACCTATGAATTAGCCGCAACAAAAGTAAATATAAAGATATATATGAATAGGTAGATAAAGGAATATATAAATAACAAATAAATGATACATAAGTAACTAGAGAAATAAATACATGCATACATACATGCAGGCATGCATACATAAATAAAGAGATAAATAAATGATCAAATGACTAAAGAAATAAACAAATAAATGAAAAAAAAATCAATAAATCATTCAATAAATAAACAAATAATAAACAAAAATATTCTCTTGATATGGCCATCTCGTAAACAACTCATGCCCAGTACCCATCTTTTATCCTTTTCACACTCATCACGTTAATCACTCACAACTAACCACCATCTTGTTTGTATATCAACACACTATTACACGTAACAGCAACAACTACAATTAATCTCTTTTTTTTTTTAACCACTTTTACATAGCCACGTCATGGATTAGCATGCTACAGCTAACCACCAGTTCCCTGTTAACACGCTCATTGCATGGCTTAGCCACAGTGATCAATCACTGACCCACGGAGGCGGAAGTCAACTAACAAGTAAAACATTGTGTCATTGACCAGAATTTTGTGCCTGAATTCACGTCTTCGTAACTCAACAAATCGCTTTGAATATGGATGCCTGCATATTCACAAAAGAGGGAATGACATAGTAATGAAAAAAAATTGAACTATGCGTATTATTCTTTACTATGGATAATAACTTAACAAATCCCTCCATATAAAGTATTTCTGCGAATTCACAATATAAAGAGTGTCACAAGCGATAAAATATAAACCATACACAAAGAAATTGATTATGGATAATTTAAAGTACAGTGGGAGTGATTTGCAATGAAGAGAAGCATTCAATTGAACATTTTGTTTTCATGGTAACGCAATTATAGGCAAGCATTCTAGAAAAAAAAAAAATTCTGTACTTTTTAATGAAAAGTTCAGAAATTCTCTCAACATTAAAATTACTGGTGATATTGTGATTTGGATATATTGAGTCAACATTTACAAAAACAGAAATTTCGTTATAATGCTTGTCCAGAATCACATTTACAAACGTAAAATTGAAAAAAAAAATGTACATCAAAATATTTAACTGGTTTTAAAGGTCAGCTGAACAACAGATTCAAAATGAAGTTGAGCAATGCCGAAATTAATAACAAACTAAACCATTCCAAAAGCTAAAGAAACAACTGTAAATCAACGTTTCCTCAGATATATGATGCCTGCCACGTTTCACTTTGCTTGATGTTTTGGAATTCATCTATGATCTACATTCTTTATTATTTGTACAACGTCGCCGTGCATACTGGTATGTAAAATGATATGCTTGCACTTTCTAATCTGATGGCATTTACTGCAAGTTATTTAACATCTCACGGTGTGTGTGTGTGTGTGTGTGTGTGTGTGTGTGTGTGTGGTGTGTGTGTGTGTGTGTGTGTGTGTGTGGTTTTTGTTTTTGGTCTGTATTTGAAAGACAACTGTATCAAAATAAAGAAAGAAATATCAAAAGTTATTCGAGATCCACCCAGCTCACCCTCAGTCCATCTCTCCCCTCCCCTCTCCTCCCTCTGTCTCTGTCTCTCATCCTTTCTCTCTCTCTCTCTCTCTCTCTCTCTCTCTTTCTCTCTCTCTCTCTCTCTCTCTCTCTCTCTCTCTCTCTCTCTCTCATCAACATATCGTTTATTTCTTTATCCTGGCTAATATAACCGCTTGTCTGCCGTGCTGTCAGTTCACCCTCCCGTCTGATTTGCTGCAAAATCACTTGCACAAGATTTGAAAATAAGTAGATGTAGTATTATGATACATTCACTTATAAATCAAGTAATATTGTTCTTGATTGTGAAAAAATCACAAAACTCTAATCAAATGGCAAACTTCTGGATTTGAATGCTTTCATAGTTTGAACATTAGTATGCTTCTTTTTGTCTTTGCAATAGTCTGGTTAAGTGCTTACAGTTTCTGCAGTTTATGATTTATTTTTTGGTATATTAGGAAGGCCTTTGTCATGACATGGGAAAATCATGGAACTTATGGAACTTGTATGATATATAATGAAAGTCTGTATTATCAGGAAGAAAGTTGTGTGCATGTGAAATTCTACCACGTGTTAAAAAAAAAAAAAAAAAACATTCACGCTGTTCAACGCTTCCAGACGTATCACTAACAGAAGATCCCAAACCTTTGTGAAGACTAGAGGACTACTCAGCTGGTTCCTGACGGGGATGTTCCTGATGCCCGGCGGAAGCGTCAGATCCCTCATCATCTTGTCTGTGTGAAGGTTCCACAGCTTGTAGCCCAGAGCTATGGTAGCGATCAGGTACTGCTCATCCGCAGAGAGCCTCATGGCGAAAACCGGGTCCGGATTCTCCCCCAGAGTCCGGTCATACTTCCAAGCGGACCCCTCCCTTTTGTACACGGCCACGTTGCTGTCGCTGATCTCGATGCAAGCGTAGAGAACGCGGCGGGTTCTGTCCACAACGATGGCGCTGTGGAACTCGAAGGTTTCCACGGTCTGATCCTGTTCTTCCAGAGCCATATCGTTGTCTTCATCGCCGCCCGTCTTCACGACGACGAGGAAGGTCTTGCCCTCTTCTTCGTCCAGCAGGACGTTGAGGACGGGCTGCTTCATCTGGGACTGGTGCCTAGAGAGAGGAACTGGGCCACCGTCGAGGGAGAAGATCTGGTAGCCCTGGCAG
>JADBJO010000453.1:397500-400000 GCA_016801955.1 Conus betulinus
CTCCTTTTTTCTTCCTCCTCCTCCTCCTCCTCCTCCTCCTCAATACTACTGCTATAAACACTGCTATATGAGTGGAGTGGAGTGGAGTGGAGTAAAGGAGGCAGTCCACATCGCCGCCAGGAACCCCACCCTTAACCGCGTCCGGGGCCGGTACAAACCTGCCATCGGTGTACTCCTCACTCATTGTCGTGAGTTCGCTCACGGCGGTGCGCACAAACGCCGGTTCTCAACCAAGCAGTTGCGCTGAAGAAGTCGGCCGGATTGCCGACGAAAGCTACGCACACAGTGAGTAGCCTTCTTTAACTGAGTGACTTGTTCAGTCTGGTAGCCATATTACATCACACTTATTATTATCATGTTTTGAATCAAATTATCTTTTTTAATGTTTGTATGCACAAATGCATGCATGTATGTGAGCATCAATGTATGTATATACATATATGCATGTATGTGTGTGTATATGCATATAATTAATGTATGTATACATGCATGTGAGCGCTTGTTTATTCATCGATTTTCATTTGGGCCAGTGTCGAAAAGGTTAAGTGACTGGGGGAAAGGAGAAGAAACCACCAGCCGACATATAACAACATTGCAGATTACCACACACGCACAGAGAGAGAGAGAGAGAGGAGAGAGAGAGAGAGAGAGAGAGAGAGAGAGAGAGAGAGAGAGAGAGAGAGAGAGAGAGAGAGAGAGAGAGCGACAGACAGACAGACAGACAGACAGACAGACAGACAGATAGACGGAGAATATTTTGTTTATCAATAGGATGTAGTCCCGCATGAAGGGATAAGCGAACAAAAACACGTAGAATATTGAAGCGAGGGGTAAAATCTGCCTTGTTTTAGCATCAGAAAAAGTGGAATATTTTGGAAGTTAATATGATATTGCAGTGTCTCTGAGCTTTAGTGCTTTACACAAAGAACAGTGGACATCAGTACGTCTGGCACTCCAAATCAAAACACAGTTTATAAAAGTAATCTTGCATACTCGTGTAAAGTTCCATCACCGACTTACTTTCGGAAAAAAAGAAGGCACGTTTTCCGTTGGTGTGAATGAAACGTTACGTACAGCATGCAAATTCGGTGATGAATCGCCAGAATAAAGGTAAAAGCCTAAGTGACAGGTGTCTACTGAATGCTGAATGATACAGGAAACAAATGAACATAGCACCTGCATCGGGCTCTTCGGTCGGATCTACCCAGATCTGTGAATGATAGTATAAATTGTAAAGCACTTAGAGCTTGGTCTCTAACCGAGGATAGGCGCTATAAGAGTACTCGGAGTAATGATGATGATGATGATGATTAGAATAATGAAAACAATAACAATGAAAAGAATAACAGTAATAATAATGATAATGATATTATAAATAATGATAATTGTTACTGTTATCAATATTGTATGATAATAATAACAATGAAAAATGACAATAATAATGATAATGATGATAATAGAAAATATAAGAATTGTTACTGTTACTGTTATTACTGTTGCATAATACTACTACTATCAATAAATAATAAGAAGAATGATAATAATAATGATAATAATAACAACAACAACAACAACAACAACAACAAACAATAGTAATAATAATGACATCATGAAGAAGAAGAAAGAAGAAGAGAGAAGAAAGAAGAAGAAGAAGAAAAAAGAGAAAAGAAGAAAGAAGAATTATTATTATTATCATTGTTTTTACTATCATCATCATCATCATCATTACAATTATCATTATGATTATCATCGTTATATCAACAACAACAACAACAATTAGTCCGGCAGAACAAAACAAGGTAGCACAAAACGACGTACACTTCACCTTCAGCATCCGTTTTTACACATACACATCTGTAGAATTACATTTTCTATATTCATGACAATGCATTTTGAAAGCTGATGTTCCTGACTTTAATCCTGTCAGTCTACATTGACATTTGTTACTCAAATCAAATATCAAAAAAAGGTTTCATTTTATGTCTGCAACCAGAAATCGTGCAGATATCAAATCCATACTTGTGATGAATGTGATCGTGCCTTAGAAAAGCCTTGAATTACCCAAAGATAACCCAATTCATGTTCAACATGGCACTTGCCTCTTTTTCCCTCTTACCTAATGGATGTAATGTTTACACGCTTTTCTATGTATTCTGTATTCTGCTATGAGCAGTACTCTAAACCTGTATCCTACGTACCAGATGGCAAAACTGACATGCATTGGCATCCTTTTTTTCCTTTTTTCTGTTTTTTTTTTTCTTTTGCTATAAGTTAACTAAGAACATGTGTTCGTAAATTTACATTGGATTTTTTTTTTCATAATACTTACATTTATACTTCACAATAATCAGCTGCCTTGTTTGTCCCGCAAAATTCAAAATTAAAATGCACAATAGGTTGTATCTTTTTATAATGAACGTTTAAAAAAATGAAACATTTACCAATGATAATCTTTTTGAAATAAATGATAATGCTCTCTTTCGCTTTTTCCCACAAAGAT
>JADBJO010000453.1:402500-410000 GCA_016801955.1 Conus betulinus
CACGGAGGGAGGGACCTGCAGCCTGATGATTGGAACGTTTGCCTACAGAGCTGATGATCGTCAGTTCGAACCACGTTATGAGGTCGCAATTCCTTTGGCTTTAAAACTCTCTCTGTCCACCCAACAGAACATGGTCTCTTGACTCAGTTCAGAGATTGTGAAAGACGGCGGAAGGAATGGCGTGGATCTGCCTTGAATTATGCTGTGCCCTGGACACAGGTGATCTCTGACAGGTCACTGCTTCAACGGCAAGTAGGGTATAGAAAATTAAAGGAAAAAAAAACACCACAAACAAACAGACAGAAATCCCTGAGACATTTCGTGCAATCGAACAACGCATCCTAACTTCACCATGACATACAGTAAGATACTGAACATAACAGAAAACCAGTGGGAGAGGCGAGAGAGAGAGGGACAGTGAGAGAGAGAGAGAGAGAGAGAGAGAGAGAGAGAGAGAGAGAGAGAGAGAGAGAGAGTTGGTTCTCTCTCTATCTCTCTCTCCATCTCTCTCTGTGTCCCTCTCTCTCTCTCTCTCTCTCTCTCTCTGCTAATGTTGTTTTCATCACACACAGCCCTAAATCCAGGCTCTCGTCGAGGACCCTGAACCAGCAGTCACCATAGAACAGGTCGCCAGCGGAATACCTACCAAAGAAGACCCTGCAGTACCTCTAAATTGTATCAGAGGTATTCAGAGGCGGTGCCTGTTTTGCTTTTGCTTCAGCGTAATGCCCAGGGTATCACCTGCTAGTCTCCCTAGCAGTGGCAACAATCATTACCAGATCACGATGCCAGGAAAAAGTGGCGGTCTGTCCAAGCCTTCTTGGGTGGAGGACCGGTTCCTGCCGAAACATCTCTTCTACGTCAGTGTACACATTTCAGGTGCTAGTTCAAAGACTGCAGGCAGTATGTTACCACAGACACAGATATGGAACTCACACAGAAAGTGTTAAGGTCACCATAACAGTGCTTGGAGTACTACAAAACTGGAGATTTTGTTGTGATTGGATGGACTTTTAACGTCGAAGGTCGGCAAAAACTAGCGCCATGATATGATGCTACGGAAATCTGTCTCGCTTTGAAAAAGGAGGAGGAAGGGGAAGAAAAAAAAAGGGGGAGGGGGCATACTTTCAGTTGTTTCTCGAATCCCACAGTGTCAACGATAGCTCACCCCCCCACCCCTCCCCTCCCTTTTCTTTCCCGGCCTCTTCCACACCCATCCCATCGTCTCCCTACAACTTCCAAGAGATACCAATATTTTCAGTGTTTTGGGTGAAATATGAGGACCGCTGAAAAGCCATATCCGTGAATCCGACAGAGATTTGATGGCGTGATCTTAGTATTCCCACTGTATTAAGCTTCCAGCCTGTGCAAGGGAGCTAACCACAGTCTGACAACGGTATTTCTATTATACACTTTTTCATCATCATTCATCTTCACTATTAATACAACAACTACTATCATCATATCATTACCAAAAGTGGTAGTAATCCTCATTTTATCTTAAACATATTTTGTCATCATCCTTTTATTTATCATTACTCTTATTGCTATCATTAATTTTGTATTCATTATTTTCATGATCAATATTATTAACGTCCTTTGTCCCCTTCCCAATGGCCTCGTTTTCATTCAACGCCGATCTTGCGCCCAATATGAAAAGATAAGTGATTTGCTCTTTCTTCGTTTTCATTGTCCTGAATACTGTTTATCTTGTCTAAAGAAGACCTAAGAGGTCGAAAACGCGTCGTTTTTTTTATTTTTCTTGTTATTTGCTTGTCCCTGTTGTCTGGCGGACTCACGGAGAATCGTTTTTTGAAATTCGTTTTCACCCGCATCATTCATTATCATTGACACCATGAGCACCATCATCGTCCTAATCATCTCTTCTCCCCTACCCACCCACCCCCAGCCCTTTCCACACCTCAACCCCCAGCCCAGTCCATCTTCATCACACACACACACACACACACACACACACACACACACACACACACACACACACACACACACACACACACCATCCGATGACGCTGACGCCTCCAGCCTCCCTCTCACTGAGGTACTTGGGCAGGTCGGTGCGGATGCGGGTCCAGAGGAGCGGGGGGATGCGGCGTACGGGCGGCAAGTGATACTGGTAGACGTCGTTGAGGACCTTATCGTCCAGGGACAGCAGGTCCTCCAGCTCCGGCTCCGAGACGCCGTCCTTAGAGGCCGTGATGTAAGCCAGAGCGTGGGACACCAGAGTCTTCCCTGTGTCGTTGAAAGGACTTGAATTTATGTATGGAATAGGAAGTAATGTGGAAACAAATGAAACACCATTCAAAGAACCAAAACTAATCTCTGCGTTTTAAAGTGACTCAGAACTCATCTATTTGCTACACGGAAACACAGAAGGCGAACTGGTTCAAAGAAGCGAGCCTAGTGTACAGGTTACACGCAGCAAACTGTACAGAGAACCTGCACTACTAATGTGCAAATTATATGTAAAATAGGAAGTTGAAACAATACCCCTACCACCCAAACATAAAAAAAATCCGAAACAATCTGTAAATGAAAACCAAAGAGTTGATCTGTATACTAAATGGAAACAAAGAATAGAATCCATTTAAAGAACTAAAAGTAGTATAAAACTGCAAGAAAAAGGAAGAAGCTCAAAGTGCACACACAGAAATTAATCCTTTTGCTACATCAAAAACGAAGGAGTCGAATTTGTACTCAGAACTGAAATAAATCTATACCTGTATGAGAACGGTTTAAAGTGCACGAAGAACTGAAATTCTGTGTGGGCTGCAAGTAACAGAGGAGTTCATACTGTTACACAACCCCCCTTAAAGAAAAGAAAAACAAAGAAAGAAAAGAAAGAAGAAAAAAAAAAAAAAGAAAGAAAGAAAGAAGAAGGAAAGGGAAACTTATGTTTGGGATGTGTGTAACCGAGAGAATTGAAACTTTTTTTTTGTCTGTAAACCTTGTTATAGGCTGGAAACAAATAGGTGAACCAGTACCAAAACCCCTAAAATAAATCTTTAAGCTATATGGAAACTAAGCAAACTTGGACCGCTCAAACCCCCTGATCTGCAGGCTGAATTAAAAAACATAGTCATTAATACTATAAATATCAGCAACAATGAAAAAACAAAAAAATAATCAAGCATGAAACCAGTTTATAAGCTTTATGGGGAAAAATGAACTTGTATACGGAAACAAAGGAATCGGAACAAGTTCTTCAGCTGGCAAACACCTTACAATACTCGTCTGATCACTATTTCCCCCTAAACTCCTCCCCTCCCTCCACTTCCCCGGCCCGATCACCCCACCTCCACAGCTACCTTAGATCTCCCCACCATCCACCTCTAACCCCCCCCCCCACCCCCCTTTTGCAATCCTTTCTCCTTCCGTCCACACTATTCTCTTTTTTTCCCCCGTCATTCATTCATTCTTTCCCTTCCACTGCCCCTTCCTTCCCCTCCTAACGAACTTTAACGAAAAGCCACATCATTAGATGATTGGGCTAACAACCGCCCACACTCCCTTCAACACAATCACCCAAACACCTTCATCCTCATGACCCCAACCCTCTCTCTTCCTCACCACTCTCATCCCACCCACCCCATCCCCACCCCGAATACATCTCACTCCCCTAGCCTTCCCCCCCCCCCCCCCCCCCGCACAATCCTTCCTGACCATGCTGCGTCTCGATGCGGTCGAAGAGGTGGATGATGGTGTCGTTGATGGTGGAAGCCAGGACGGTTTGGGAGGGGCGGGTGTAGGACTTCCAGCGGCACATCTCATCGAAGACCATCTTGACGAAGAGCGGGAAGCTGCACCGGGAGATAGCCTGGTTGACCACCGCCCACTGCGCTTTGGTCACGTCCCTCTGCACGTTCTTCATCCACACCTGAAGGATGACGGAGGCCAGCTTGTCCCCCAGGGGCAGCACTGTCCAGTGAGCAGGCCGAAAGAGTGTCTGTCAGGGGATGGATTGGTGCGGTATGAACTGAATTCCTTGTGAAGTTCCGGCTGTCGGTTCGTAAAGAAATTGTAGCTATGGTCCATTTCGGGGTTCTAGCACCAACACCATCACCACCAGCAGCAGCAGCAGCAGCAGCAGCAGCAGCAGGAGCAGCAGGAGCAGCAGCAGCAGGAGAAGAGGAGAAGAGGAAAGAAGAAGAGGAGGAAGAAGAAGAAGAGAAGAGAAGAAGAAGAAGAAGAAAGAAGAAGAAGAAGAGAAGAAGAAGAAGAGAAGAGAGAAGAAGAAGAAGAAGAGAAGAAGAAGAAGAAGAAGAAGAAGAAGAAGAACAATGACGACGACGACGACGACGACGACGACGAACGAAGAAGAAGAAGAAGAAGAAGAAGAAGAAAGAAGAAGAAGAAGAAGAAGAAGAAGAAGAAGAAGACGAAGACGAAGACGACGACGACGACGACGCGACGAAGACGGAAGAAGAAGAAGAAGAAGAAGAAGAAGAAAGAAGAAGAAGAAGAAGAAGAAAGGAAGAAAGAGAAAGAAGAAGAAAGAAGATGATGATGATGACGAAAAAGAAGACGAACAACAAGAACAAGAATACCAAAAGAAGAAGAAAGAAGGAGGAAGAAGAAAGACAGACAGAAAGAAAGAAAGAAAGAAAGAAAGGAAAGAAAGAACAAGTATAGGAAACAAAGAGAGAAAGAAGGAAAAAAAGAAGAAACGAAGAAAATGAAAAAGATAAAGATAAGAAGGGAGAAGAAGCAGGAACAGGAGAGGAAGGGGTAAGGTAGAGGAGGAGGAAAAGCCGAAAAGAAGAAGAAGAAGAAGAAGAAGAAGAAGAAGAAGAAGAAGAAGAAAGAGAAGAAGAAGAAGAAGAAGAAGAGAGAGAAGGAAGAAGGAAGAAGAAGAAGAAAGAAGAAGAAGAAGAAGAAGAAGAAGAAGAAGAAGAAAGAAGAAGAAGAAGAAGAGAAGAAGAAGAAGAAGAAGAAGAAGAAGAAGAAGAAGGAGAAGGAGGAGGAAGAAGAAGGAAGGAGGAGGACAGAAGGAGGAGGAGGAGGAGGAGGAGAAGAAGGAGAATAAGACGAAGAAGAAGAACAACAACACAGCAACAACAGCACTATAGCAACTACGACACAACAACAACAGCAACAAAACCACAATAACACAGTGACGACAACAGCAATAACAGTAACAACAACAACAACAACAACAACAACAACAACGACAACAGCAAAACAACAACGATAACAACAATGACGACAACAAACAAACAACAACCAACGGCAATAACAAAACAACAACAACAATAACAACAACAAACAACAACAGCAAAACAACTATAACAACAACAGCAAAACAACAACAACAACAAAACAACAATGACAATCAACAACAACGATAATCAACAACAACGATAATCAACAACAACAACAACAACAACAACAACAACAACACACACATCCGCAACAACCACAGCCCTGCCGTACCTCCACCAGACAACTGTCATCCTCCAGCAGAAGCTTCAGGGTGTCCAGCAGATTGAAGTAACCGGTCAGCGTGGAGGCCACCACCTTGACGTGGGGAGGCAGGTGGACGGGGAACCAGGTCAGTTGGTGGGCCCCCTCCTCTCCGGACAGCTGGTCCAGCGAATCCAGGAAGAGCACCAGGGGTCGCGCCTCTGCAGACAGACACAAAGAAAGAAACCGCGAGCATGCGGTGAGGTAAGGTAATGTTCCGTATAGCCCAGCCGACCGCAAAGGGCACGTCAGGGCTGAGTTGATTGTGTTGAAATCTACCCATAAGTGATCAATAATAATAATAATAATAATAATAATAATAATAACAATGATAATAATAATAACAATAAAAAAATAATAATAATAATAATAATAATAAAAACTCATTCACACAAACCTTTAACATATACCTTCTAAAACCACACCGGAAATATTGTTAAACGTCTTTCTTCTGTAAAATCTTAAGATCAGATGAAAAATGTTTAGTCTCTTTCAGAAATTCAAAGATCACGCCTGGTGGGATCTGTCTGAAGAAGGTTTTCATGGAGTTTGCAGTGAAATATTTATGCCTCACATCAGGCCAGCCACAACACACTAGCAGAACACGTTTCACTGTGTGAGTGGCACATGGCATGGAACGCACCACGGAGCTTGCGTTGAGTCCATTCCAGCTGGGCTGTTACTGAAAGGAAAAGACGAGAAAGGAACACGATTCCTGGGTGTTGCACTGGTGACTTAGGAAACGTTTATCATTCGCTGTCAACTTGAGGTCAGCAAGCACGTCTAAAAACGAGGATTATAATACAAACAAGAAGAAGAAAAAGGAGGAGGAGGAGGAAGAGGAGGAGGAGGAGGAGAACAGGAGGCGCATGAGGAGGTGAAGGGAGACGATAATGTATGCTTATATAATTATTTCTAAAGACAACATTTCTTAGACTGATTTAATGTCCCTATCAACTGTAGCTTTGACCCACTACATTTTCCATCAAACCAGCCAGTTTTTCTTCATCCCTGTCTTTAACCATTTTCATCGCGCACGCAGCGACATTGCATAGTTAGCTTACAAACGTTACAAAAGAGCTTTTACTCTCTATATGACTTTCATAAAATGAACATCCTGTAAACATCGTTTGAAATGTGCAAATTGTTGTTTCCCCCTTCTTACAAAATGTACACAGTCTTCGTGCCATCCAGTACCCTTTCCAGCAACTGTTTTGATTGCAGAATCTCTACCACTGGCATTTCCACATAGAGATGATTTTATCTCAATTTGACAGGTATGTGTCATGAATCAGGTCCTCATCTGAAACGTTGCTCACAAGGCTGCTTTAAAAATGTATCTTCTAAAAGAATCACATTACCAGTTGCACGACAGCTTTACAGCGATATATATATATATATATATATATATATATATATATTTTGTGTGTGTGTGTGTGTGTGTGTGCGTGTGTGTGTGTGTGTGTGTGTGTGTGTGTGTGTGTGTGTGTGTGTGTGTGTGTGTGTGTGTGTGTTTGTGCGTGCGCGTGTGTGTGTGTGTGTGTACATATGTATATTCTCTAAGAAACAGTTTAGAGGACAACATATACACAGCAATCAGCCCAAAAAACCATTCACGTAATTTATGTCGACAATCTTTTCAGAACTTGCAGCACAATTGGGAGAATATATTAACATTAATCCCAGTTTAATCTGGTTACGAGCAGCTCTCTGGTTTTGAGGTCGCCGAATACGATAATTGGAAAAAGGGTGTGTGATCAGTAAAATCCTTCTCCAAATTAATTAGCAATACTGTCATTAAATAACTATCCGAAGATTCATTTTCAGTAACACAGCAGAACAAGCAAACAAACAAACAAACGACATATCAAGCGATTAAAAGAACGCCTTTATTCTGGTTGAAAACACAGCTTTGTTCAGAGAGAGACAAAAGGAGGGGGGGGGAGGCAGGAGGAGCGGGAGAGGTAGAAAAGAGAAGGCGGAGGTTGTCACGGTGAAGAGTGAAGAGTCATCCCCCCA
>JADBJO010000453.1:415000-417500 GCA_016801955.1 Conus betulinus
TACTTTGCGAGTAAACGTATAACATTAGCATCGTCAGTGGATATCAAATCAGGTAAATTATAACGTTTTTCAACTATCATCTGAAATAGCTGAGTCTTCGACCTGATGACTTCATATTCTTTACAATCAAATTCATCTTCTCTCACTTCATTTTTCACAAATCATATAAAAAACCTTCTACAGTACTTTTTGGCTCTCAGACCTAGAGTTCTACTTCTGAATCTAGTCAGTGAGTCTCTATGCCTTTTGTTGGTAACTATATTTAAGAATTTTTCTGGCTGTAAAGAAATTTTAAAGGAATGGAACCAAGAGTACTTTGCGCCCTCTTCCATCTTGGAACGCAAATTTTGTTTGTAACAGGATATCAAACGGTCTTTAAATTCTGTGATAAATATCCTGATATCTCCAACCCCTTGACTGAGCCATACAATACCAAAGCCATTTGTGGTTAGAACTCGCTTTACATTGCTAACCCAGTTATTGTTTCCTATCTCATTCTGTTGGAGCAGCATATTATACGCTTGTTTACAAACCCTGGTTGTTGGAGCTGTGTAAGTTTTAAACCAATTTGATACATTTTTCCGAAAGTTCGAATATAAAGAGAATATCTTCCAGAATCACCGTAAGCCATTGTGTTAGATGAATTCAGTGGAATATTCATAAATCGTTTAATAGAGAAAGTGTGTACTCTCTCCATCTCCAGATTCTCTCCAAGACCTCATACTTCTGCAGCGTATGTTAAGATAGGCTCTATCTGCGTATCGGATAACTTCCAGAATAGAGAAGGATCAATTGTGTTGAGTTTTTTCATACATCTTAGAATTTCTATTATACGACTTTTTTTTTCCCCTTTCTGCATGTTTCAGACCAACCAGCATTCAAATTTAACCGTGTTGTAAATACCATCCCTAAATATTCATATGCATTGGTTACCTTCACTTCGGCGTTATTATACACCCATTTTTATCGGCGAGATAAGTGACACCCACACGAAAGACAACAATATTTGTCTGTCTAAATTAACAATCAACTGCAATTTATCTGCTTCATCTTTCAGTACATTCAGCTGATTCTGTAAGCCAATAGCAGTACTCGAAAGCAAAATAACATCATCGGCAAATAGTAGCATAAATGTTTTGACAGCTCCAGGGATTAGCTGTATGCCGTGTTTACCCTTTCGTGACATTTCAATGCCCAATTCATTTATAAAAATGCAAACATTTGAGGACTCAAAGGAAGTCTTGCTTAACACCACGCGGGCAACCAAATAAGTCACAACAAACACCTTTTTCACGTACATATGCAAGAACTGAATTATAAACTATATACCACAGACAGCCATATATAGTTTCCCACAGACACCATTTTTTCTCAAGACATGCCATAATATATTTCTATTGACTGAGTCAAATGCTTTTTTGAAATCGACAAACGCGACTTATAATTTAGTGTTCTTCTTCAGAAATTTTTTAACCAAGGCATATAAAGTGAAAATATGGTCTGCTGTGATGTACCCCGATCGGAATCCTGAATGCTCTTCGACTATTATTTCTTCTCTTGTTGCCCCATTTTATTGGCCTCATATCTAACATATGCGTGTAAACTTTGCTAATTACACTTACTAAAGCTACACCACGATAACTGTCTCGGTTATCCGGATCCCTTTTTTTTTTTATAAATTGGTGCAATAATGGATTTTGACCAATCTATTGGAAACTTTCCACAATCAAACAATGTATTGAACAATGCAACACAAAAATCAGTAACCAAGCTATTTGCGTTCTTTAACAATTCACTGACTGTTTTGTCTGCCCCTGAACTCTTCCCATGTTTTAGATTTCCTATACCAGTTTTGATTTCTTCTGTTGTTGTGGGATTGTTAAATAAGGGTTCTCCTAACATTTCATCAGTTTCAATTTCTTCCACATCTGTAGCACCCTGTATGTTATCAAATGAATTGAATACACTATAGCAGTGATCGTACTCTGTTGTGATGTTATTCCATTATAAATAACACATTTCCTGTTGACTGATCTGATGGTCGCCCAGAACAGCTATGGGTCATTCACTGACCGTTTTAACATTTGTAGTTTCATTTCGTCAGAGTTCCTTTTTTCTGTTCTCTTAGAGTATTTTATTCTTTTTTTTCTTTAACATAAACGTTTGTCTTTTCTGTTTTTTGCATTGACTGTGTTAGCTCTTCGGAAGTTTTGCAATAATTGCTTGACCATCTTTTTTCTTTTTATCACAGTCATCATCAAATCACTCATTCCTTTCTTTTTTCCTTTTTCCTTCTGTCCTGATCATACAGGCAGCAACTCCATATAGGACATTCACAAAAAGGTGTACAGCTTTGTCCACATCCTCAACCAAACTATTCGTAGCTGTAGTGATACACTTTTTAAATACGATAGAGTTTAACTCGTCTTTGAAGCATTGTAATTTTCTTCTGACTATACAACACACTCTTCACCCTGTAGGGTTACAGTTGATTCTTCTC
>JADBJO010000453.1:447500-452500 GCA_016801955.1 Conus betulinus
GTGTGAAGCACCCAAAAAAAATGAAGAGGTGGATTTTGGCCGTAGGAAAAAAAAAAAAAAAGTGAAAAAAAAAAAAAAAAAAAAAAAACTACCACCTTAGGTGCTCCATTGATCCGAGAACTGATGCCTCATGGATAGGAACATTCCTAGTACGTCAGACAAACAACTTAGGTACAAAGCACAGTCTTTTTGTTTCTATTTTTACCCCTTTTAAAACTGAAATTTAAGAAACACACAGTTCCAGACTCAAAGCAGAAGAGCCGTAAAACAAATGAAAGGAAACTTCCTATCATACAGTGTGTGTTGGGTGTAGATTAGATATATCACCAGCTTCCAGCTACATCCATCGTCTGTTGAGCCAGCTGACGTTGAAGTGCGGAAGTGGAGTGTGGCAATGTTCAAACGAAATCCATAGTGGCACATTTCTTTGGATACAAATAAATCAAACCAAATCCTTTAAACCAGAACGTTGCTGGTACCAAAAGGAAAGATGAAAACAGATACTTCCAGTCGACGCTTATTTCTTTCGAAATTTCCTTTGTCTTCTATGAGGGGAATGTTTATTTTTTTTTTCAATTTAATTATTAATTTCTAAATCGTAGATCACTTTGGTCAGTTGCATTCCCAGTTCTAAAAGACGAAACCTTACGTACTACAAGAAGAAGAAAGAGTAATTCTCTTTGAAAAGCAAGATCATAGTGAATATGAAAAAAAAACTGCCAGGGGTATTTCATCTTAAGAACAATCAAACAAAATTACAAGAAGGAAATCAGGTCAGCTTTCTTCATAACATAAGGTATACAGCAAACGTGCGATCTACATACTACATCTACCACCTAACAATATTCAGAATCCTTGAAGAAGACGCTCTCAGCATTCATTTGTTGTGGATAAATGTAGACTTTCCAGGGTTTTCTAAGCATCCATTCTAAGTTGCACATCAAGTGGTATATGGAAAACAAATTTTAAAACGAAATTAAGATAGATTCAGTAAAGTCTCACAAATGTGTACTCTAAAAGTGATTACGATTTTGCATAGCTCCACACACTTTGCCCACAGATAACTTAAACTGATAGAAAAATCATTTTTTTGGAGAGGGGTCATTCTGAGTTTTCAAAAGGTATCATAGTCCTGAAATTGCTGACCTCCCTATTCTTAGTAATCTGCGCGCGGAAAACAGTGTGGAAAAGTGTATCTCAGTGGGAACTTTAAAAAACTAAAATGCTGCATCAGGCACGCTGGACACTCAATAAGCTATCTAGTATATGGGATACTGTTAGGTTGGTATGTCTTCAGACTGGTAGGGAAAAACAAAATAATGGTTATTCAAAATGCCTTGTTAAGCTTCTCCTTTGATGTGTTAGGATGTGTTTCATGTGCGCTGTATTCATCGCATCTTTCCTGTCTCTGCCTCTGTTCACTGATATTTTCTCTGTATGCTGACAGCGAAGATTGTGTGAGAGTATTGATTCAAACAATGCTGGAGCTGTTTGAACCAATCAGCCAAATTGCTGCCTCGAGTACAGTCACAATCAACCAGTAAAGCCTAGTCCACAGACATTCGCCGTCCTTCGTGAGCAAATCCTGTAAACTTACTTTTCTTCAGTAAAAAAAAAAAACCATTAAAAGGCAGACTGTTTTTTGAAATAACTCCGCCAGTTAACATGGACAGTCAGTACAACGGAAATGAAGAAAGAGCAATCACTTATCTTCTCAAATTTTCGTTTTCATTTTCGTTGTCCTGAGTGTCGTTTATCTTGCCTGAAAGACCTAAGAGGTCGAAACGCGTCGTGTTTTGTGTTGTGATTCGTTTGTCCCTGTTACCTGGCGGAGTTAATACAAATTTCTTTCAATTTCCACCTGCAGTCTCCTCACTTGGCAACTAATTTTGTTTGGTACGCCCTCTGACTTTTGTTAAGTACGTATTTTCTAACATTGCATGGTACAGAATGCAGGAATAGGGGGGTGGGGGGAGGGGGGTTAGGGGGGGGGGAGAGAGAATATGAGAGGAGATAGAAGGAATAGAAGCAGGTGAGGTTTACTATTACCACTGTTAAAACAACAGCAAGCTACCATCGTTTCGTTTCGCTAACCAAGCTGAATGCATTGATCAGGAGGGTTGGGCCTTATCAAGGGCCACGCATCACCAAACAGCCCGACACCAACGTTCTCCCAGGGTCTGTGAGATGCTTGACAAACAATTCCCTGGCATTTCGGCGTAGGACTACAGCTGAGATTCAATCACTGGTCGTGTTGTAATAGCACTTCGACCACAGTGTTGCCGTGTTAGTTCAATAAACACGAAAGGCATGTACGCTGCGCTAGCGTGAAGCGGCGACAACAAAAGGCTCTTATCGTTCCTATTTCCAATGACGGTGAAAAGCCCCTCTCTCTCCATCAGTTTGGCTCGGTTGACATGGAGTGTTGCAGCTAAAAGTGGCCCCTCTCCCTTTTTGTGAAGTCAGTGGACAAATCTGAATTTTTTTCTTTATTTATATTTTTTTCTCGTTTCCCGAGTTTGTTACTCTCTTTGCGGTGAGACTTTAATTTTAGATGTAAACTTGTGTTTGCCTCTTCCTAAAGCCCGCTGTCTTCGAGTTTAGTTTGGCTCACGACTTTGCATAAAGCTCTTTTGTGTTTTTGTTTTTAAAATTGAAATTCGAGAAATAGCTGTTCATTTATCATTCTTATGGTATTTTAACCTTTATTCACGACATTTTATTTACTTCGGTACTTCAGCTTTTATTCGCAACATTATATTTACTTTTTGTTTATTCACTATCGAAGTATCATGTTGAAAGCGAATGTGGTCATTCTTTATCTTTTCAAAAGGTTGATCCCAAAGCTGTAATGAGCTGATCAAACAACCAAGATGGTTGTGCGTATATGAAATCTTAATTATACAGCTCGAATTGATAAGCTATGACTTGTTTTTTGCTGTTCATTCCTGTTGATTCCTCCATGTGAACTGCCAGAGCAGGCGCCTTGGTAGAACGATGCTAAGCTTGGCTTTGTATCAGTCGGCCAAAGTATGCAGGCTTGGAGCAATGTAACCGAAGAAGCATGACAGTTGGGACAGGCAGAAGAAGAACAGAAGGTAATGGCACCCATTATGGAATTTAGGATGTTGCAGATTTCATCTTGTACAGACTTGTCGTTCAATATTAACGTGAAAAGACACCGATTCTACGACTATATCAATCCAAGCATTTAAAAAGCCCTTTCCATAAAAGTCCTCTTCCCTAGAAAAAAGTCTCTGTCTGTCTGTCTGTCTGTCTGTCTGTCTGTCTGTCTCTCTCTGTCTCTCTCTCTCTCTCTCTCTCTCTCTCTCTCTCTCTCTCTCTCTCTCTCTCTCTCTCTCTCTCTCTCTCTCTCTCTCTCTGGTTTGCTAACGACCAGGTGCCCTTTATCTGATTTTAACATGATTCGCCATGTTTTGTCATGCTGAAAAAGAAGGTACTTGAACTAGGAGATAAATACCAACTGATAACGATCAGTCTCAGTTCATAGTTTTTGATACGGCAACAAGTAAACTCGCATCAAAACAGGCAGAAGGCACTCTGCTGTTTGAACAAACTGTTTCGGAGAACACACCAACATTCATTACCATATTCGGAATCCTTCAATAAGGAATAAAATGGTAGAGAATCTTTCAAATGATTCTTGAGCAAGTAAACGCGAGGGGGTAGTTAAAAATATAAAAAACCAAACAAAAAAAAAACACACCACAGAATGGGGTATTTGGCCGTTAAAGTTTAACTTGAGAAGGCATTCTACTGAGGTCACATTTACCAGAATAAGAGCACCTAAAGGTAAAATCAAATAGACAGAGAAGGTAGATAATATGATATTAACTCGAAACGGGATAATTGGAGATATAAATGACTCATCTCTTAAGAGGATAGTCGGGGAAAATTTTTTTTTTTTTTTCGGGAGAACGAGCTCAAAGATATCTTGAATGCGCGAGGTAAAGCTATTTCAACAGGGGACACTTGGAAATCCAATTAATTCTCTCTAGGTACGAATACTTTCAATTTGTTAACAATGATCCGTAACCAAAAAACCCTAGAAAATAGGAAAATAGTTCTATACATAAAGACATTTCATCATCTGGAATGAAGACAAACATTGTAGTTATTTATTTTTATCTTGTTTTGTTTTATGTATTTCCAGGAATGTTCTTGTCTGTTAGAACAGTGAATGGAATAATTCATTTTTTGAAAATGGCACAGGCGCAATGTGGACCTCTTATTCCTTCTTAAAGACGTTTTTGAAATATCAAAGAGGTTTTAATTGGCATTGTTTTGATGCCCAACTGTACAAAGTATACGAATCTATAATACAGAATTATAATGCATTTAGCACAGCATACAGAATGTCACTGTATAAGGCCGTATACAGAATGTCACTTCGTTGAAGTCAACTCTTAAAATAGATTCACACACACACACACACACACACACACACACACACACACACACACACACGAACACAACTCATTACGATAGATTTTCTGGCAAAATAACAAAAAACTCTAAAGTTTCGTTAAAATCTTCCCTTCGTTAATCATAGATCAGATAAAACAATGCTTATACCCCTCAGAAACTACAAAGACCTCTCTGAACAAGATTTTCATGGTGTCAGCTGTAAAGGTGTTCATTTCAACACTCTAAAAGATCATGTTTTATAGTGTGTGATACATCACATCATTATATTGTAGGACGGTAAGAGCGTGAGGAGCCCATCAAAATGTAATTGATATTTTTCTTTTGAAAACTATGTGAAGTAATTGTGAAAACAAAAATTCCCCTCGTTCATGATACCAACATGTGCTTGTAGTATCAGACAGGGGGAACTCTTGACCGTTTGCCTGTTTGAGATTCTGCGTAGCTACCAGAAGTACGAGCACGAGTCTAACACAGTAAAAACAAAATTAGTCAGAAGGATGTAGCTAAAGGTAAAGGCAACTGGAATGCAGAAAGTTGAAGAGGAAATCAAT
>JADBJO010000453.1:462500-465000 GCA_016801955.1 Conus betulinus
ACACACACACACACACACACACACACACACACACACACACACATACATACATATATATATATATATATATATATATATATATATATATATATATATATATATACATATATGACACACGAAAAGGAAACAATGAAAAAGCTAATAACGACGAAACATGATTAACATAAATAGTACTTAGCAACCAAGATTGGGTGACAGTTTAGGATTAATATTCATTCGAGGAAGGAGGGAAAAAAAAAACAAAAACAAAAACAAGAAGAGGGACAGACAGACGGGAGAGAGAGAGAACACACACACACACACACACACACACACACACACACACACACACACACACACATATCTCCCCTCCCTCCCTCAACCCCCATATACACGCGCAGGTAACACGCGCACGTATGCAGGAGCACAGGCAGGCCGTTTAAATGTGTTGCCTGGCAAAATAACAATTGGCCTGTTATCAGCCATCGTGGCGAAGTGGTTAGCGTCGCGGACTCCCGGCTGGTTGACGCCGGGATATATTTATGAAAGGAAGCGTAGAGTACAGCCCTGTCAAGCAGTCTCAGACCGAAATGGAAATCCGTAGCATCATCTTAATCATCGTCATTCTCATTGATCAGCATAAAAGTCTCAAACTCTGTGTCCCTTCATGCCCTGCTCTCATGGCGACCTCAGTTTCGATGTCCTCTCCACGTCTGTGGCCTTGGTTTGATTCCGTCGGGGTCACCGGTATCGGCGAGTTCATGGGCGCGTGTCGTTTGGACGGACGTGGTGGCTCCCTCCGGAGGGAGAGCTCACTCACGCCGGCTCCGCGACTGACAATTATTGTCGTCGGTAGGGGGCTTAGTAGGTGGTGTCCTGCGTATGTTAGATCAGAACAGGCGCCACTGAACACCACCGAAGTGACTCGGCCGCTGTGCAGTGTCTCCTCCGGTGGGCTGCCTCTTGACGACTTGACATTGACTGCCCCTATGGATTGCTAGTGCCGGAGCTGCAGTGGGACTGACCAGGCTGTGGCTGTGGACGGAGTGTCGGAATGAGCGGCGTGGGTGCACTGCCACTGAGGTGGCACAGAAGTTGGGATAGCAAAAAAAAAGAAAAAAAAAGAACAACAACAACAACAACAACAACAAACAATTGGCCTGTTGATGAGAGGTACTGCGCGCATCTAAACCAGATCTACTGAGTCAGTTTCAAAGTGAGATGGCCGTAGGTAGAACCTGAAACAAACCTAAAAGAAAAAATGCTGTTCCGCCGGACGAAAGGGACAAACAAATTATAAAAGAATTGTGTTTTCGAACAGTATTTTTTTTCTCTTTAAAGTTCAGATCTACTAAAATGAAAAAGTCTAAATCAAATGAAAGCTATTCATCTCTTTCAGAAACTCAGAAGTCATGCCGCTGGAGTGCAACATCTAGGAACAATGTTTGCCGCTGGGCAGCAGCAGCAGCTGCAGCAGCAAAAACAACAACAACAACAACAACAACAACAACAACAGGCATGTAAGACAAACCACGCCTTTATTGGAAATTTATTAGACGAATACCGTCAGTGTGTTACCGACTGTGGCCACAATCACTTCGATCGATAAACTCTGTGCGTTCGACTCGATGGGTGACCACACATTACGTCCCTTTCCTTCCTTCCTTTTTCTTACCTCCCCTTCCCATGCCTTTGCTTTCTCATTCCCCTCGCACTTTTTCTCCACTTCAGCATCATATCTGGGCGTTTACCGGGACACTGTCCTCAATATAGATTTGCATTATTTTGCCGCATTTTGCTGACGACTGAGTTATTGTGTATTGATGCAGAGAGATAGTTTTCAAATAATATCAAACCAAAATGCTGTTTATCATGGAGCAAAAAGAGTGCATCGAGCATAGTTTCAACACAAAGGTGATTTTTTCAAAACACATCAAACAGAAAAAGGTGAAGCTGAACGGCTGGAGACTCGAATTATTCGGTGAATTTCTAATTTCTGCAACCAGTATTGTTTTAAAATGGGTGTGAACATTGTTGACGAAGATTGACATAGCTTTCCTCAAGAGTAAAGAGCGCTTTCGTTTGCGAAAGTGTTGCACAATCCAGAAATGTCAATAAATGTACACCAAACGGAAATCTGGTAATGTGTGACATTACGGTCAGATGTTGTAAAGGTGAATGAAGTATGTTAAAAAATGTTGTACTCGATTTTATCCCGAAAAGTGTGCAAAGTGTTGCATATGTTGTACATGTTGTACACGCTGAGATAAAGGCTAAATAAAGGGCAGCCAGGTATAGTACTGAAATATAGATAAACAGAAGAATGCGATACCCAAATCGGTATCATCTTTGTACAGTTTAGCATAGACGGGTCTTTCATTGCTTTCGTCAAAATATAACGAGTCATCCCAGCACTTTATGTTCTTTGTGTACTGCCTGAGGACCTTATGACCACTCTCTCTCTCTCTTTCTCTTTGTCTCTCTCTCTCTCTCTTTCTCTTTGCTCCTCTCTCTCTCTCTC
>JADBJO010000453.1:470000-480000 GCA_016801955.1 Conus betulinus
AGTGTTGTAATCGAACCAAAACTGGTAAGTTTGGTAGATACAGTGACTGGCTGCGGCAGTTTATTGAACGAAGGAACGTGTTGGCCTGACCTGCCACTTTTGATCAACCTGTCTCATCGTTCTGGCTGGTTGCAAAGTGAGACGACTGCAGGGGGAAACATTAACAACACTTGAATAAATGTTAGCGAACCGCCAAGAAAAACGTGGACAAACGAGTCACAAGACAAAACACGACGCGTTTCGACCTTTTAAGTCTTCTTCAGGCAAAACACAAACAATTAGGGCAATGAAAATGAACGAATTTTTCACTTAGCTTAGATCTCTTCAGCGCAAGGCAGGCAGGCGTCGAATCTATCATGAAGTCGTCAGTTCGGTTCTGGTGCTATGTATCGAACAAATCGTTTTCTGAGAGTTTGCATTGGCAGGCAGGCTGGTAAATAAGACGTTTGCCCCAACACGCTCCTTTTGTTGTCCCGGCTTTTCTCACACGTACACGCTCTAGTCAGGCTGTGGTTCTTTCTGTTGTCGATATCTTTGCCTCCTCTTTTTGGCAGTCTGTCCCGTATCGCTATTTGTCAATGTCGGGGTCGTCCCTGTTCATTATCGGCAAGTCTGATAGCTGACGTTCGAACACACACGCGCGCGCGCGCGCGCGCGCACACACACACACACACACACACACACACACACACACACACACACACACACACACACACACACACACACACACACACACACACACACACACACGCACGCACACACACACACACACACACGCACACACGCACGTTTTCTCTCTCTCTCGCTCTCACACTCTCTCTCTCTCTCTTCTTTCTCTCTTCTCCTTCTCTCTCTCTCCTCTCTCTCTCTCTCCTCTCTCTCTCTCACTCTCACACACACACACACACACACACACACACACACACACACACACACACACACACACACACACACACACTGTTTGACCGAATTTAGCAATGCCACACCAGTGGCAATGAGGTGGCTGAGGGTGTGGTCCACATGTGTTTTGGAGTAGGGTTGGACACACCGACTGTTGTTCCCGTCGCTCCCTCCTGCGTTCCTTCTCTCTCTCTCTCCGCCTGCCTTTACCCTGCAAGAGAAATGCAGGTCGAAGCCACTTGTCAACGAGTACTTACTTTAACAGGTCAATGGCTATTAAAGATCAAAAGCAAATCAACTATAACGCTCTCAATCTAGAGTAGCTTAGCAGCTTAACAGGTCTATGTGGTTAAGAGAGCAAAGCAGGTATATTGCATTTCACGTGGTGCACAGCTTATTAGCTCTTGATAATCAAAACTCTTGCAATAACTTGTACCATGTTCAGTATGGGCTACTTGAACAGCTCAGCGGCTCTTGCGGGTGAATGGCTCTTGAAGATTAAAGGCAAGGCAACTATAAACGTGTTTGAATATAGAGTCGCTTAACGGTTTAACAGGTCTATGTGGTTAAGAGCAAAACAGGTGGATTGCATCTAACGTGGTGTGCAGCTTAATAACTCTTGATAATTATGTGTCTTGAAATGATTTGTACCGAGTTCATCATGGATTCTTGAGTAGCTCAGCAGCTCTTGCTGATCAAAAGCAAAGGGTCTATAGTGTGTTTCAGTAAATAGGTACTCGACAGTTTAACAGTTTTCTGTGATCAGAGGGCAAAGCAGAAATGCTGCTTTTAACATGGCGAGCAGCCTAACCGCTTTTAGTGATGAAACGCTTAGCAGTTATGCCATGCTCAACATGGAGTACTTGATCAGCTCAACAGCTAGAGAAAAAGGCGTTGAACATACAGTACTTTGGCAGCTGAATAAGAAAGCAGAGCAGGTGTGTTACATTTACCATGGCGCACTTTATCAGGTTAATAGGTCTTGCTCATTAAGAGCCATGAAATTATATCCAGCTTGATAAGACAGCACAGCAGGTATGTTGCATTGAACTTGGAGTACCGTAACAGAACGGACTACATCTCTCGATGATAGAAGTGAAGCAGCCATAACGTATTTGACCAGGAGTACTTAACAATTCCACGGCTCCAGGTGATTAAGACCAGAGTAGTATCAAGACATTCAACATGGGAAACTTTGATGGTTCTACAACTTTCAATGATTCAGAGCAAAGCAGATGTAACGTATTTAAGATAAGGTACTTTACAAGCTTAAAAGCTACAGTTTTCAAAGATTAAGAGCAAAGCAGATATCACATTTAAGATACGGTACTTTACCAGCTTAAAAGTTACAGCTTTCAACGATAAAGAGCAAAGTAGATGTAACGCATCTAAGATAAAGGTACTTTACCAGTTTAAAAACTCTCCGTAATTAAGTACAAATAAGCTGTAACATACTTGCACACGTGGTACTGAAACAGATAAGCACTTTGGTGATCTTCGCCACAGATCAAGCAGCTTCGGCCTGAAGTTAAGGTCAATGCGGTGAAAGCTTATTGCATTGGCTGTTGTGTAACAGATTAGCGCAGCACATCTCTGTCATCACGCATAGTGACGTACAACGTGCAACACAGGTCACTTTTAACAGACTGGCACATCTCTCTAGGTAAGACCAGTGTTTTTATTACATTTTTTTAAAAGCATATCTTTACCTTCAGGGAAAAAAATGTTGTTATAATCGAGTTGTTTAACAGATAGCATGTCTGTGTGTTATTTCGCACAATGCAGCTACCATTATTGAACAGAAGAGGAGGGGGTTAATGAAGGCTTTGATAGCTTACCAGTATTAGATGATGAAGTCTAATGCATCCCCATTTACTCCAAACGATGTGATTACCAGGTTAACCAGGTCGTGGTACGTGCAGTTCAGTTGTAACTATAACGACCTCAACAGTTCTGAATGGTTACATGCGATGAATGTTTAGTCTGTTTTTTCTTATAAATGGTGGAATCTAACAGCAGAAAATCGCTCGTAGATAAAGCAAAATGCAGATATAAGCTGCTAGAAATGGGGCTGTGCGGTTGGTCATTAACGGCAATGCCTTTAAAACATCATTACCGTCCCATGAAGTCAGGTCGAAAGCATTTTGTGACAGGCGCTTCTCAGGGACTTCCACACACCTCTGTCTTCAGCCATGTGCAACATGAAAGAGATGTTATACACAGTCCACCCTTTAATGTTTTCCATCCATGACGTATTGGGTCTGTTTTTTGAGACGCTCACCTTCCACTGTCCGCTGTAGAACGAGACTTGGACAGAGAGTTATAACGAGATACGGCGTTTGATCAACACATGGAGAAGTTCTTGTCTGCAGACCTATATGCTGACCCGCTGCCTGACATGCCTCAGCCACCCTTGACAGATGCCAAGTTTGAAGCAAACAATTTCAGAAATCTAAAGTTTTTGTTTCAGATTAGCCTAAGTTTTGTTTCGCTTCACTCAAACAGGTTAATGTTATTAGCAAAACAAGATTGCAGAGAGATCCGCCTCTGATGCATATGAAGGGGCTGAAATTCAGGAGTGTTTCCTGCAGTTTATTCTTCAGATGTTGAACAGAAGGAAAGAGGGGAGTAGCCATGGCGCACTCTCACAGTTGTTCGAATGGAATGTACAATTTATTCAAAGAAACTGCGCCATCAACAGCCTTGTGTAGTGCCGCTATCACTAAGGTGAGCTTGTTCTCAAAGCTAAAGCCGCTCATGGCCTGCCACAGATACTCAAACCATCTGCGGTCAAAGGCTTCATTGAAGTCCAAAGTGTGGCAGCAATCACGTCGGCGTTAAGCTTGCTTCTCCTTGAAGATCTCTTCGTAAGTGTAATTTTTCATCTGAGTTCACCTGTTCTACAAAAAAGTTCTGTTTGCTTTTGTTTGTTTGAATTTGTTAATCTGTTTAAAGGGATCCTCAACATCACTTTTACTTGGATGGCTGGTTACACTATCGGTCTTGGTAGCGGAGTCGCGGGTTGGCCCCGTTTTTTGTTCCTCATGTTCTGTGACAGATACCTGCTGTGTCCTGAGACTTGTGGCCCTCCGTTTTTTCAGTAGCTGATAATTCCTTGAAACTTGCCCGCCTCGAGTGTGCCGAGAGTAAAATAGGAGCATTCTCCCCGATTCCGAGATTGGCTCTTTGTGTAGACAGCGTGGTAAAGTGACTGGTTTGTAACTTTAATGTTCTTTGCGGTTGTAAGTAATTTCGTCACTCCATTAGTTGGGAGCTGTTCATGTCCTTATAGCTGTAGTTTTGGGTTGCTACGGTCCTTGCTTCAGTATTATCGCACAGATTGACGATTTATTTTTGTCTGGCCTCTGTATTTTTTCTCCTTGGTCTTCTTTTTCACTGTCTGGAGCTGGGCGCATGGAAGACTGCTGTGGTCTAAGGACCTTCAGCTTTTCCAGGCTGAAGCCTGATTGTAATTGGTGCCCTGCCATGATCGATGCTCCTGTCAGCATGAGGGAAATTCGGATTTGTTTCTCTTTTTTAATGCTGGGCTTGAGCCTTTTTAGTGAATGAGGTCGATTTCGTGTTTGTGTCGAGATACAGAACCATGACTTAACCCACAAAAAGTTTTTCAATAGCAAAATAGCCAATACATGCTTGTGGCTTGAGAAGAGAGAGAGAGAGAGAGAGAGAGAGAGAGAGAGAGAGAGAGAGAATTAAGGGTTTGTTTCTTTTTCAGGCTCCCCCACCACCACAACCACTACAACTTCAAGCGCTCACCGTATCCACTGGCCCCCACCTACTTCATTCTCTGTCAACCGCATTCGTCAATCCCCGGTCAAGTCGTTTTTCTGTAGTTTCCAATATGACACTAATGTTGTAGTAGTTATAAATGCGTTATGTGCTAAAAATGGGAATACAAACCATTGTGAGCAGTTATCCAGAGGAAAAAATGTGTTTGAAGACCAGAATACTATGCACGTGGCATTATGATCCGTGTACGATAAAGTATATTTTATAGCAGCTTTCTGTGTCTGGACAACTGTTTGTCTGCAGTTTGTAATATGATGATATTTAAATGCAAAAAACAAAAACAAAACAAAAAAAAAAAAAAACCTCTAGAACTCTTGTTTCAGAGAGATGAAAAAAAAGGAGGAGGAAGAGGGGGGAAAGGGGGAAAAGAGAGAGAGAGAGAGAGAGAGAGAGAGAGAGAGAGAGAGAAGAGAGAGAGAGAGAGAGAGAGAGAGAGATGAGAGAGAGGGAGGGGAGGGAAAGGAAAGGAAGAGGAGAAGGAGCTGGAGGGAGCAAAAGAAGAAAGATTAAAAGAGACTGGGAGAGGGAAAGAGAGTGACAGAGAGATATAAAAAAGAGAGAGAGTGAGAGAGAGAGAGAGATAGAGACAGAGACAGACAAAGACATAATGAGAGACAGAGAGAGGCAGAGAGATATACGACAGAGACAGACAGACAGAGACGGAGACAAAGAGAGACACAGAAAGACACAGAGGGACAGCAAGTGCGCACACCAAGCTCTCTCAACTTTGGCGATCAAACACTCCAATCTCAGCGCAGCACTTAACAATTCCATGTCCCTTTTCGTCTGAGCGTTGTATCCCCACCACACGGACATCTACGCAACAGCCGGTGATAGCGACAGCCAGCCAATACATCCCTGCGGCGACCACACCCACGAAACATCATGGTGCCAGAAACAAGATGGCCCTCGAATGTAATACAAGCTCTGCAAGGATGATGGAACTTTTGTCTGTGATCATGGAGAGTGAGGGTGGAGGTGATGGGATGACAAGGGAAGAGAGAGAGGGGGGGGGTTGGGTGGGGGAGGCGGAGGGGCAATGGATGATAAAACGGGGGGGGTAGGGGAGGTGGGACTAGGGGGGGGGGGGGGGGGGGGAGTAGGTCCTCTAGCTATGTAGTCTTTTCAAGCGTGGAATGGTGAGAGAGCAACAAGGGCTTGAGAATGAAATGGCTTTTTGTTGTGCAGCACCACAGACATTTTCATCGGCTGTCAATTATTCAGGGTATGACATTCAAATGCAGCACATAAAAAACCTCTAGAACTCTAGTTGTTTCTGAGAGACGTGAAAAGAAGGAGGGGGAAGACGGGAAGAAAGGGGGAAAAAGAAAAAAAGAGAGAGAGAGAGAGAGAGAGAGAGAGAGAGAGAGAGAGAGAGAGAGAGAGAGAAAACAGAAAAGAAAAGAGAGAGAGAGAGAGGGGGGGGGGAGGAAAGGAAGATGGGAAGGAGTTGAAGGGAGCAAAAGAAGAAAGATTAAAAGAGACTGGGAGAGGGAAGGAGAGAGACAGAGAGATTACAAAAGGAGAGAGTGAAAGAGAGAGAGACAGACAAAGACAGATGAGAGACAGAGAGAAAGAGAAGGACAGAAACAGAGACAAAGAGAGACACAGAGAGACAGCAGACAGTGCGCGCACACCAAGCTCTCTCAACTTTGGCGATCAAACACTCCAATCTCAGCGCAGCACTTAACAATTCCATGTGTCCCTTTTCGTCTGAGCGTTGTATCCCCACCACACGGACATCTACGCAACAGCCGGTGATAGCGACAGCCTGCCAATACATCCCTGCGGCGACCAGACTCACGAACCATCATGGTGCCAGAAAAAAAATGGCCTCGAGTGTGTAATACAAGCTCTGCAAGGATGATGGAACTTTTGTCTGTGATAATGGAGAGTGAGGGTGGAGAGGATAGGATGACAAGGGAAGAGAAAGAGGGGGAGTGGGTGGGGGAGGAGGAGGGGCAATGGATAAAGAGGTAGAGAGAGCGTGGGGGGTAGGGGAGGTGGGACTAGATGGGGGGAAGGGTAGGTCCTCTAACTATGTAGTCTTTTCAAGCGTGGGATGGTGAGAGAGCGACAAGGGCCTGAGAATGAAACGGCCTTTGTTGTGCAGCACTGCCGACATTTTCATCGGCAGTCAATTATTCAGTGAAAAGCGTCGCGGGGCCCTTTCGCTTCATCATCATCTGTCTGTCAAAACGGGGAGACTGAGTAGTGTGTTGGGGGTGGGAAAGGGGAAGTGATGGAAAATGGGCAGAGGAGGGAGGGTGGAGGAGGAGGGATAGGGGGGGGAGGGAGCGAACCGGTCGGTATTCCATTCGAACGAAAATAGACCAGATTGGATCTGTGTCCAGGTGTGTGTTCATTACGTTGGGAAGAAGATATGGGGGCGGGGGCGGGGGGGGGGGGGGGGGGGGTGGGAGGTTAGAGGAGGGGAGTGTGGGGTTGGGAGGGATACTGGGATGCATTGGTACTGTCTTGGGTTGTAGGCTAGGTTGTAGCATTGAGCTGTACAACGACGACACGACGAAAAAAAAAAAAAAGGAAAGAGATACAAAAAATGAGAGGAAGTTTGTTCAGGCGAAGATCACACACACACACACACATACACACACACACACACACACACACACACACAAAAACACACACGGAGAGAGGAGAGAGAGAGAGAGAGAGAGAGAGAGAGAGAGAGAGAGAGAGAGAGAGAGAGGATGTCACTTTGTAACACTACTTAATGTAAACACTACAACCATGTGAAACCGAAAGTGTGTGTGTATGCACTCGCGTGCAAATGGTGTGTGTGTGTGTGTGTGCGTGCGTGCGTGCGTGCGTGCGTGCGTGCGTGGTGTGTGTGTGTGTGTGTGCACATGTGCGCGGGCGCATTTGTGTGCGTGCGTGCGTACGTGTGTGTGTGTGTGTTTGTGTGTGTGCGCGAGCGCGTGCGTGTGTGTGTGTATGTGTGTGTGTGTGTGTGTGTGTGTGTGCGAGTGATTATGATAATAATACAAACAACATTACCGCTACCACTGCTTATTGCTGCTTCTGCTTTCTGTCGTTACGACTGCTACTGCTGCTGCTAACTATAAGATCAGAAGGAACTTAAAAAAGAAAATAACACACAAGAACAATAGCAAACTAGAACAACACCTAGCACTTGAACGGATGAATACGTTCTGAGCAAAATGACAATAAAGCCGACGGTTAGAACACACTCCTGAGAGAGAGAGAGAGAGAGAGAGAGAGAGAGAGTGAAAAAGGTAAACAAAGAAATTAGCGTGTAATAGATAAAATCAGTAGTTAAATTCTATGATTAAAAACTGAAGGAATGTCTGTCCACCTACATGTTTCGTATGAGCGTTTAAATATAAAGCTAGCGTTACTCAGTGAATATGCTTAACATTTATGTTTGAACTTATCTCTTAACAAGGCCGAAATGTTATATGGCAGTAGTAATGGGCATCTTCACATACACAGTCTTTTTCTTCTGTCATAACTATCCGTTCACTCCATTCCTCTCTTTCCCTTTAAGGTAAGGCAATCTGCGTAGAAACACGCCACAATAACATCAAATACGTGCTTTATATACATACATCGTGCTTTAACTGCGAAACACAGATTTGCAGGAAACGGCAATGGATGCATCGATAAATAAAGATAAATCTGTAATAACTATAGATGTGTATGTGTGTGTATACACACATGTATGTGTGTGAACAACGCTGGACTGTGGTAAACAAGTACAGGATAACAATTCTTCTTCGGTCGTTATAACAGCTTAGAAAAGGATCTACATGCCTTCAATATATTACGTTCATGTAATAACTTGGCCAAGAAAAAGAATGGAGGGGGAGGGGTGAAGGAAAGAGAAAGAATGGACTTATTAGTTGGAGATACAAGACCCCAAACATAACATCTTCCTCTAGAAGTCGATTGGGGACCTTTATCTTATCTAGTGAGAATATAAAACAACTCGGATCACCAGCAGTAGATTGGGGACCATTATCCTATTTAGTGAGAATATAAAACAACTCGGATCACCAGTGAGAATATAAAACAACTCGGATCACCAACTCAAAGGATGTATGTTCGCTGATATAGACTTGTCAGTTACATACATACGTTTTGAGTCTACGTTTAAATGGAAATATACCACAGTCTATAATTCTGTGGTGTTTTCACCACCAAAGTTTCAAAACCGGAATCCAACGGTATCCAAAGCAGCCAGGAAAAGGTAGAAAAATAAGCGAGAAGAAAGCGCTGTAAGGAATTAAGTTACTGAAAAAAGTAAAATCAGTATATATAGAATATCAAAATGTGGGGGGAAATCTTTGAGCCTATACCTGAGGATTCATTGAAGAACATAAGGGAGGTAAAAAGATGTCAACAGTCAGTCAGGTCAGCTCAATTGTTTAATAACCTAAGCATTTTCAATCACATAAGTGCTGACAGCGGCTAAGAACAGCTTTACCTGGTATCTCAGAAGAAGTTATCGAATGCCAGAAATATTCCCTACTATTCCCTATGTCCCGTGTTTGTCCATGGCCGCAAAATATTAACATATCTGAAGAGGAATGTCTCAAATTCCCCACCTCTCTCTCTCTCTCTCTCTCTCTCTCTCTCTCTCTCTCTCTCTCTCTCTCTCTCTCTCTCTCTCTCTCTCTCTCTCTCTCTCTCAAAGTCATGTATTTCGACCATTGGCTCCATTTTCATGTTGGCTTCCTGCCTGCATTTTACATTATACCATGTTCAAATACCTTTTTTCTTTATCAAGAACTTTGAAATGTTTAAATACCATGTTTAAAATACTTTTAGTATGTAATAGTATCAGCAGAAACAGCAACGTTGGTAGCAGTGGTTTTAATGTCATATAGTCTTTGTTACTGTTGTTACATTTTATAGCCCTTCCTCCTGTTTTGGTAAGAGAGAGAGGCACCCAGAAGTCAGACTGGAAGACTAGATAAGATAATGTTGCTTATAGCCCAGCCGACCGCAAAGGGCCATATCAGGGCTGGGAAGACTAGATACAGATTAGATTTACATGCATGAGTAATTAAGTTTGTGTACCAGGAGTCCGTCTTGGCGTCTCTCTCTCTCTCTCTCTCTCTCTCTCTCCTCTCTCTCCTCTCTCTCTCTCTCTCTCTCTCTCTCTCTCTAATTCACATTTCTTTCATCTGAAAAGTATTACATCATATTGCCGAGCTACGTATATGAAAGACACACACACAAAACGTCATCAAAATGCACACACACACACACACACACACACACACACACACACACACACACACAC
>JADBJO010000453.1:487500-490000 GCA_016801955.1 Conus betulinus
CATTTGGTTGTTTGCTTGTTTGTTTGGTACTGTTAACATCGTTTTATTCAATGGTTACTTTTCTTTTTCTTTGTATGAAAGTTATAAATTGCAAGAAGAGCACTATTGGTTGGTGGGCTGCTGGTCGGTTGGTTGGTTTTGATTGTTGTTGATATTTCCGGAAACTTGGAAAATTTTTTTTTTTTCATGTAACGTTTCTGAAACCAAACATCTTACCTCCATTGTCCATTGCGTAGAAAAATTAGACTTCCATTTCGCTTTAAACATATCCTACCGTGCATTAATGTCGGGGCTTATGTATGTTGGTTATCGTAGCTGCATTGCACATTTGGACCGTAAAAGAATATTTATCGATGTCATCTATAGATACGCTCATCATATATGTGTGAAAATCTCCGCGCACTGTTTTCTCCGCATATGTAAGATTTATATTGCCTGAATAAAATGCGTGAAGAAAAGGGATTAGACTTACTTCGAATCTTCACGTTTAAAGTAAAACATCTGTGACCAAATATCTTACCTCCATTGCCTAGTGTTAATGAATATAAGACTTCGTTTTAATCTCCATCTTTAAGGTAAAGCATCCAAATAACTTACTTCTACTGCCCATTGTTTAAAGAATTAGACTCCGTTATAATCTCCATTTTTAAGGCAAAACTACTGTAATCAATCCCCTACCTCTGCTATCCATTGTTTAGAAAATAAAATCAGACTTCGTTTTAGCTCCATGTTTAAGGTAAAACTTCTGTAACCAGATACCTTACCTCCAATTTCCACTGTTTAGAGAAAAAAATAGACGTTGTTTTAGTTTCCACTTTAAGGTAAAACTTCTGTAACCAAATATCTTACCTGCAATGTCCATTGTCTAGAGAAATTAAACTTCGTTTTAATCTCCCTCCTTAAGGTACAACTTACTTCTACTGTCCATGAATTAAAAAAAAAAACGACTTTGTTTAAACTTCATTTTTTGATAAAACTGTAACCAATACCTCACCTCCGTTCTACTGACTTTTAACTTTGCATGACAAATAATAGCTTTCTATACCACTTTGTGCAACGAACTATGTGGCTATTAAAGTTAACAAATGCGTTGAATTCACCTTTCTATTGAAGGGTCCATTTGATTTTTCCATACTTATTTTTACCCATAATTGTTTAATTTGTTGGCTTCTGGCACCATTTTTTCCCCCTTTAACAATTGTTTCCCGTAGCAGGGCTCCCGCGTATGCTTTTTCAAATCATGACATTGCTGGAATGAATCTTTTATGTTGGGTATTCCTATCGCACCTCTTTTTTTGTTTTGTTGGCATGAATGTCGTGCGTTCTTTTGATCTTCCATTTTGTGTTTCTCCCAAACACACACATTCAAAACAACATTTTAATAGCAGTCGTACTTCATTTTCTGGAAGATTTGGTTCTGGGATCCATAAACAGAAAAATTTGAAAATAATGACAAATCTTGTTACAAGTGCTATATCTAAAGGAGTTTGTTACATCCAGAGTTTCAATAAGATCTCTATCTCGGCAAGCCCGTTTTGTTACCTGAGTTTTTAAAGTCATTTGAACATTGGAGCCTGAGGATTTTAAAATGATAAGATTCCGAGCCTTATTATTGTGGTATAAAATCACAACAGCTGATAGTTTTTCTTTTCATTTAACCAAACGCTTGTTGTCGGTTCACTTTATGAGAACAGCTCTCAAAGTCATCAGTCAGTCATTCTTCTCCTTCTTCTGTTTTTTTTTTTTTTCTTCGTCTTCCTCCTCCTTCTCTTCCCCTTTCTCCTCTCATTTTTCCTCTTCCATCTTCTTTTTCTTCTTCTTCTCATCCTCGTTCTCCTTCTCCTCCTCCTCTTGTTCTTCTCAACTCCTTTCCTTTTTTTTGACTCTGTCGATTCTTGCATTTCGTGATTAAGTAAATTGTCTTGTGGTTTTCGTTTTGTCTTGTGGTTGCTGCAAGTCGTTCTTCTGCTCTGTCTGATGATTACCGTCGATTGTATGATGTCGTCATTGCTTGGTACTTATCCTTTTTCAAGCAGCACCACCACCACTACCGTCACCACCACAACCACCGTCCCTCCACCACCACCATCAGTATCATCATAATCATAATCGTCGTCGTCGTCACCCCCACCATCACCATCAGCAGCAGCAGCAATCAATGTCATTGGAACGACTTTTTCTTTTTTTTTTATCCAACAGCCAGTGATGGACTGCCATCCATGGAGGAGAGTGGGTGGGTGACCTTTGCCAGCGGCTTTTGTGAGTTTCCGTTCCTGCGTGAATGACCACCATTTGACCGCCCGGTCATATGAATCATGACCAGCGATTTCTTCCAGTTCCTCCACATTTTGGACGGCAATGGCTGAACATTGATTTCTATTCTCCCTCTCTGTCTCAGTTTTGTGTGTGTCTTTCCTCTCACCCTCTGTCTGTCTGTCTGTCTGTCTGTCTGTCTCTCTCTCTCTCTCTCTCTCTCTCTCTCTCTCTCTCTCTATCTATC
>JADBJO010000453.1:497500-505000 GCA_016801955.1 Conus betulinus
ATATCGTTAGGTCAACAGTCATTTTTTTAGGTCAGCATTTGTTGATTCGTTTAGGCTGCCCTTATGGATTGTTAGGTCAGCAGGTGTTTTCGATAATCTAGGCCGACCAGGTGTTTGGTCAGCAGTTGTTGGAAGTTTGGATTAGTATTGTCAATTGTAAGGTCGTCATTTGTTGATAAATTAGACTGTTGTCAATTGTTATGCCAGCAGTCGTTGTTAGTTTGGGTCACTTTTGTCAATTGTTAGGTCACCTGTTTTTGATAGCCATTTCACGATTGTAAGGTGGGCAAGTTGATCGTGAAATCATCAGCTGTCAATCGTTTAAGCCTTCCTTGACGATCAGCAGGTCTACCATTATTGGTTGTTATGTCAGCAGTTGTCATTGTTTAAGGCACCATTGAGGATTGTTTGGGCCATGAGTTGATTGTGTCACCCTTCTTGATTATTTACGTCAAACTCTTTGATTGCTTATATAACGCTTTTAAGTATATATGCCGCGAGCTGGGTCGTTCACTCTTTTCTGGCTGCACGCTTCCTGGGACGGGATGGAAACACAACACCAACAGGCTGAGATTAAAGGGTGAAAAAGAGGACAGGAGAAATGGAGAGTCACAAAGAGAGATGTGTGAAGGCCATGGAAAAGTTGGTCCTCTTAAAACGTTCGTGTTATGATGTAATTCAATTTGACGCGCATTATTTCTAGCCTAGCTAAATGCTGTAACAATTTAGGCAAAAAAAAAAAAAAAAACCCACATGACCTTCTAAGGTTGGCTGCGTGTTTGGAGGAAGGTCACATCTTCGAAACTATGAATATATAGTAAGAATACCGTTAAGATCAATATCCATGCCTAAAGTAAATTTCAATGAAGACTCTTCTGGTTAATGAAAGTATTAATGCACAAATCGAGTCCAGTATGTAAGACTGGATATGAGAAAGCATACATATAAGTCAAACTTTATAGGAGAGAGAGAGAGAGAGAGAGAGAGAGAGAGAGAGAGAGAGAGAGAGAGAGAGAGAGACAGACAGACAGACAGACAGACAGACAGAGTGGCTCGTGAACCATGGTGTGAGGCCAATGTAAAGTGTTAACGGCCACAAAACAGCAAAAAGCGTTATTGTATGTCTGCTTCCATGTTTCTGCAAGACAGGCCTAGGAGTTTCTTCTTTTCTAGTCTTTTTTTTTCACGTAATGTATTTCTCATCGAACCTTTCTTCTACATGAATTGAAGGCCGCTTTCCTGGCAGAGTGTTGCAGCCCATTGTGCTGAGAAGTTTCAGATCGTTGCAGAATGGCATGCTGCACACCAAACACTTGGCTTTGTCATGCTGCACTCCAAACACTTGATGTTTGTCTTGCTGCACACACCAAACACTTGATGTTGTCTTGCTGCACACCAAACACTTGATGTTGCCTTGCTGCACACCAAACACTTGATGTTGTCTTATTGCACTCCAAACACTTGATGTTGTCATGCTGCACACCAAACACTTGATGTTGTCTTGCTGCACACCAAACACTTGATGTTGTCTTGCTGCACGCCAAACACTTGATGTTGTCATGCTGCACACCAAACACTTGATGTTGTCATGCTGCACTCCAAACACTTGGCTTTGGCATGCTGCACACCAAACACTTGATGTTGCCTTGCTGCACACCAAACACTTGATGTTGTCTTGCTGCACTCCAAACACTTGATGTTGTCATGCTGCACACCAAACACTTGATGTTGTCTTGCTGCACACCAAACACTTGATGTTGCCTTGCTGCACACCAAACACTTGATGTTGTCTTATTGCACACCCAAACACTTGATGTTGTCATGCTGCACACCAAACACTTGATGTTGTCTTGCTGCACACCAAACACTTGATGTTGTCTTGCTGCACGCCAAACACTTGATGTTGTCATGCTGCACTCCAAACACTTGATGTTTTCATGCTGCACTCCAAACACTTGGCTTTGGCATGCTGCACACTAAACACTTGATGTTGTCATGCTGCACTCCAAACACTTGATGTTGTCATGCTGCACTCCAAACACTTGATGTTTGTCTTGCTGCACACCAAACACTTGATGTTGTCTTGCTGCACACCAAACACTTGATGTTGTCATGCTGCACACCAAACACTTGATGTTGTCTTGCTGCAGTCCAAACGTTTTGTCACGTGCTGTAGACAGTACACTTTATTTTATCGTACTCGAACACATGACTTTTGTCTCACAGTTTAAACAAATCGATTCTCAGTATCAAGATCAATCTAACTAGTTGAACAGCATATGGAGAACACGCCTCCTCTATCTCCCTTCATCTCCTCCCTCTCTCCCCCCCCCCCCCCCTCCCGCCCCTCCCGCCACGCACCACCACTTCAATACTTTCGACCTTTCCTCTTTCTCTTTTCTCTGCAATAGCTGGGCATCGTTATTTTGTTCCAGAAATGACCGCTGCAGGCCCCGACTGTTGTTGTCGACAGGGTTCTGCAAGAAAATGTGCATCTGTATCCAAGATGTATTTGTGCCTGCACCAAACATCGTGCCGCAGACTAAACGCTTTCCTTTTATCTCTTAGTTCAAGTAAGGATCATTCCTCACATTATCTGCTTCGACACACACCATACAACGCACTTGCAAAATCTGATTGGGTGTGTACCATTGACAGACAATGCACACCCCATTACGTCGTTTCTACATCTATGAACTCCTGATTCGGTTCTCAGCAGCAAAACTACAGTAATGATTGTAAAAGCACCAACTGAGATGCACTGATATTTGCGAGAGAGAGAGAGAGAGAGAGAGAGAGAGAGAGAGAGAGAGAGAGAGAGAGAGAGAGAGAGAGATTCGTATTCCGATCATTTCTTCAGATAGACGCTGCAGAACTGATGGCTCGCTCAGCATGGTCTCTTTGACGTCCGTATAGGCCACTCTTGTCGTCACCTTGTCCACCCTTTAGATCACACTTGTTGTCACTCTAGTGAATCGATCAGTTACCTTTATCGATCGTTTAGGCCACTTTCTCTATCGTTTAGGTCAACTTTGTTGCTCATCTAGGCCTCCCCGAAGTCACCCCCACCCGCCCTTCACCTCTGTGCACTGACCACTGTTTGGATCGTCTTTGTTGATCGTGTTCAGTCATCCACTCCGATTGTTCATGTCCTGATCAATCACCCCCTCCCTACCATTCCCTTGCTCCCTCTGCAACCGGTCAACTTCTCCCTCTTCTCCTTTGTCAACGGTTTGACGTACATCATTCAGATCCCACTCTGTCGTCCCTCTTGATTGTTTAAATCATCCTCGTTTGCCGTTTTGATCATCAATGTTGCCTCTCTGGTTGATTGCTTGGGTCACCCATATTGCCTCCCTTGTCGATTTGGGGGGTTAACCATGTTGCATCTCTTGTCATTGTTTTTTGGTCACCTAAGTTGCTTCCTGTATCGATTGCTCCGGTCACCCTCGTCCATCGTGACGGTCGGCCATTGTCTTCATTGCTGATTAGTTAAGTGTCCCTTGATTTCTTATTGTTGACCATTTGGGTCATTCTTATTGATGGCTTAGGTTTTATCCAAGTCGATCGTTTATGTTCCGTCTTGTTCTCTGTTCAGGTCATTGTTTGTAGATAGTTTAGCCCGAACCTTTACCGTTAGGTCAATTTTTTTACATCGGCAATTGTTGATTCGTTTAGGCTGTCCTTATTGATTGTTTGGTCAGCAGCTGTAGACTGTCAATTCTTCAGTTGTTGGTCAATTAGGCTGTTCATGTCAATTGTTAGGTTAGGTCAGCAGTTGTTAGTTTGGGCCGTGTTTTTTGATTGTAAGTTCATCAATTGTTAATAGATTAGGCTGTTCTTATCGATTATTAAGTCAGCAGGTATACGTTTAGGCCACTTTTGTCGTTTGTTTGGTCAGCAGTTATTGGTAGCCATCTCACGATTGTAAGTTCAGCAGTTGTTGATAGTCAGTTTAAATTTACTTTTGATTGATAGGAAGTCTGAGATAATGAACAGAAATATCTTTAAAGTCTAAAATGTGTCATTTCATATTTTGAATAGCTATACATTTTTTTTTAATGATACGTCTATTCGCGTGAAATTGAATGGATCAAACTGCCCATGAATTTGAGCCTGTCAGTATCCTAAATTTGAGTATTTGAACTAACTATTAGCAATTTGTTGATCCTGTACGAAGCATATTTAGGAACCCAGTCTTGTCCTTTATCTCCTGACTGAACCATGCGTGTCCCAACCGAAGTTTTCTTTATCTTTATCATCCACATTGCCTTGCCCTTGTCATCTAAATCATACAACATATCATCAGCTTTCTTTGGTAGTTGACTCATGCATTTATCTAAGGTTTAGCTGATACTGTATGCATCAGACTGTATAATTTAAACATGTTAAATATTTGTTCGATCAGTTAATTTATTGATTGATGTTTGTATTACCCACAGGGAAATTCACTGGGCCAAACAAACTATTTTCTCAAAGTAATCCCACATTACTGGGACCAGGACTTCAGCATCATCTTGTACACTTGAGAACACCTGAATAGCAAACTACATCCAAAAAAAAAAACGTTTTTTAATCAATGGAGACTGAACTCTGAATGTCATTCTATATAGACATTGCTCTGCTTACAAGATATTTAAATGTCAGAATAAAACTCAAACACAGTGCGAACTAAATACAAAGGCATTTAAAAAGCATTAAACACGGTGTGCCTAGTCTATTGCAGTGCTCTCTCGTCTGAGAGAGAGACAGACAGACAGAGAGACAGACAGAGAGAGAGAGAGAGAGAGAGAGACAAAAATTATATTGGTATGGGCCAAGGTCTCTTATGAGAGAGAGAGAGAGAGAGAGAGAGAGAAGAGAGAGAGAGAGAGAGAGAGAGAGAGAGATGGAAGGGGAACGCATGATCATTTCAGCTATTCTGGGCAGACTAATGTGTTTGAACTGCATGTGTGCACGCATGCGTCTGTGTGTCTGCATTTGCGTCTGTGCATTGGTGGCCCGTGCGCCACGCAGCATGTGTGTGTAAGCAAATGCAAGAATTCTGTCCAGGAGACGTGTCATTATGTTTTCATTGAAAATCAATCCAGGCCCACCACCTTGGTGTGCCGGCGGCAGACGTCAACAATACCGGCACGGTGGCCCCGAGATGTGTGTGTATGTCTGGCGGACTGCTTGGTCACGTGGGACCACGCGTTGCCTGACGGGAACGGAAATGGGCAATTAGAAGTGACGGCTCCCTCAGCATGGGGTCCTGTCGATCGTTTAGGCCACTCTTGTCGTCACCCTTGTCAATCGTTTAGATCACACTCGTTGTCACTGTAGTGGATCGATCGGTCACCCTCGTCGATCGCTTTAGGTCATGCATATCGATCGTTTTAGAGTTTTCGCTGCTTGTCCAGGACCCCCTATGTCGTCCTGAAGCCCCCCCCCCCCCCCCCCCCCCATCATTGAGTATTTGGGTTACCTTTGTCTATTGTGTTCAAGTATCCTTGTCGATTGTTTAGGTCCCACTCTGTACCCCTCTGATTGTTTGCGTCATCCATGTCTTTCGTTTAGGTTACCTACGTTGCCTCCCTTGTCGATCACTTGGGTCACCCATATTGCTTCCCTAGTTGATAGTTTAGGTTACTCATGTTGCCTCCCATGTCAATTGTTTGGGATACTCAGGTTGCCTCCCATGTCAATTGTTTGGGATATTCATGTTACCTCCCTTGTTAATTGTTTGGGTTACTCATGTTGCCTCCCTTGTCAGTCGTTTGGGTTATTCATGTTGCCTCCCTTGTAATTGTTTGGGTTACTCATGTTGCCTCCCTTGTCAATTGTTTGGGTTACTCATGTTGCCTCCCTTGTCAATTGCTTGGGTTACTCATGTAGCCTCCGTTGTCAATTGCTTGAGTTACTCATGTTGCCTCCCTTGTCAATTGCTTGGGTTACTCATGTTGCCTCCAATGTCAATTGTTTGAGTCACTCATGTTGCCTCCAATGTTGATTGCTGGGTTACTCTTGTTGCCTCCAATGTCAATTGTTTGAGTCACTCATGTTGCCTCCAATGTCGATTGCTGGGTTACTCTTGTTGCCTCCTATGTCAATTGTTTGAGTTACTCATGTTATCTCATTTGTCAATTGTTTGGTTACTCATGTTACCTCCCTTGTCAATCATTTACAGGTTGCTTTTCCGATTCCCTTACTGATCATTTGGCCCAGTCTTGCCAATGTTTAGGTGGTCATTTGTCGACTGTTTAAATAATGACTTCTTGATAATTGGGGCTGCCCTTGTCCATCGTTACATCAGTAGTTTAAGATTGTTTGGTTAGCAGTTTTCAATAAGTAAGACCACCCTTGTTGCCCGTCAAATCAACATCTGTTCATTGTTCAATCAGCAAGTGTTGTTGATAATCAGACCATTCTAGGTGATCGATAGTTTAGCAGTTATTGATTGTTACGTCACCAGTGGGTCGCTCATTTGAGTTACTGTTCTCGATTATTTAGGGTCAGCCTTGATTAATCGATTAGGTCACACTTTCGGCATGTATCTTTCACCAGCTGAATCGCTGACACTTCTCTGGTTGTATGCTAACTCAAACAAGCTTAAAACAAAAATACCGAGAGAAGATGACTGAGATGAAAGAAGAGAGGAGAGAGAGGGAGAGGAGAGATTGAGAGAGGGGGAGGGGCGGGGGGGGGGGGGGGAGAGAAGGGGGAGCGGGGAGGGACTCCCGGGGGATAAGGGAGGGGGGGGGGGGGGGGGAGAGGGGGGAGGGGGGGGTGGGGGGGGGGGGGAGGGGAAGGGGGGGGGGGGGGGAGAGGGGAGGGGGGCTGTTGTTGGGGGGGGAGAGGGACAGGGTGGGGGGGAGAACAAAAGGCGAGGGGGGGGAGGTGACGAGGGGGGGGGGGGGAGGGGAGAGAGGGGGGAAGCAGGGGGGGGGGAGAAGAAGAAGGGGGGTAGACGCAAAGGGGGAGGTCCAAAAGCATGTAAAAATTGCTTACTTGTAATATATTCGCTTTGGTAGGTAATTCAATTGAGTGCGAATTATTTCTAATCCGACCAAGCGCTGTGGACAGTTCCAAGGATATTTGAAACCCGATGATATACTTTTGGGGTGGGCTAGGCATTTTGGGGGAAGTCACATTTCCAAAAGACAAAACATAGCCTCGTATAACACCATTAAAACCAGTATCAATACCAAAATAAATGACAATGAAGATTAATCGCGTCACTTTATGGCTAATGTGTTGTGCTCAGTGACCACATGAATGCGCAAATCGAGTTCAAATTTATGAGTGGGTATAAGTAAACAATGGTACTCGCACGCTGTGAGTCAGTATCGGAGCAACAGAGAGAGAGAGAGAGAGAGAGAGAGAGAGAGAGAGAGAGAGAGAGAGAGAGAGAGAGAGAGAGAGAGAGAGAGAGACAGACAGAGACAGAGACAGAGGCAGACAGGCAGACAAACAGGCACACAGACAGAGACAGAGCAAGATACAGAGACAGAAAGACGG
>JADBJO010000453.1:509312-514312 GCA_016801955.1 Conus betulinus
CTCGGTACAGAGGGGATAGGCCTCTCGGGTACAGAGGGGATAGGCTCTCGGGTACAGAGGGGACCTGCTCTCGGGTACAGAGGAGATAGGCTCTCGGGTACAGAGGGATAGGCTCTCGGGTACAGCTCGGGGTGATAGGCTCTCGGGTACAGAGGGATAGGCTCTTCGGTACAGAGGGCAGAGCTTCTCGGGTACAGAGGGGATATGCTCTCGGGTACAGAGGGGATAGGCTCTCGGGTACAGAGGGGATAGGCTCTCGGGTACAGAGGGGATAGGCTCTCGGGTACAGAGGGGATAGGCTTTCGGGTACAGAGGGGACATGATCCCGGTACAGAGGGGATAGGCTTTCGGTACAGAGGGGACATGATCCCGGGTACAGAGGGGACAGGATCTCGGGTACAGAGGGGACAGGATCTCGGGTACAGAGGGGACAGGATCTCGGGTACAGAGGGGACAGGATCTCGGGTACAGAGGGCATAGGATCTGTTGTACAGAGGGGATAGGTTGTCGGGTACAGAGGGGACAGGATCTCGGGTACAGAGAAGTAACTAGCCTCGCCTTCCACCGCCCAACCCTCGGGAACCCCCTCCCCCTCCTCCTCCCCCCCCCCCCCCCCCCCCCCCCCCCCTTGACTCACACACTTTCGTGTCTGCTCTATAATCTTTTCTCTCCCTCCCCCTCCTCCCCTCCTCTTTTCCTCTCTCTAATCTACCCCTCCTCACCCCTCCCTGCCCCCCCCCCCCCCTCCCCCATTCTTCATCTGTTCTCCTCTGACGGTGGAGGGGAGGTGTATGTCATGCCGGCGTACGATGGACGTGTTGATCAGACGGGCAGCCGCTTCCGTGTTCTGCCCCATTGAAATGATAAGAAGTCCACAGCTCAACAGCTCGCCCCCCCTCCCCACCCCCCACCCGTGTGTTGTGTGTGGTGTGTGTGTGTGTGTGTGTGTGTGTGTGTGTGTGTGTGGGTGTGTGTGTGTGTGTGCGAGAGAGAGAGAGAGAGAGAGAGAGAGAGAGAGAGAGACAGACAGACCAGATAGACAGACAGACAGAGACAGAGAGTGACAATGAGTGAGAGAAAGGGGGAGGATACAGATAGAGAGCGAGTGAGACAGAGAGAGAGAGAGAGAGAGAGAGAGAGAGGAGAGAGAGAGATGGAGAGAGCGACAGAGGGTAGACACACACACCCACACACACCACTACACACCACATGATAGAGAGGAGAGAGAGAGGAGATGAGAGAGAGAGAGAGAGAGAGCGAGAGAGATTAGAGAGAGAGAATCCTAATCTACTGCTGTGCTATTCCCGTTGGTACAAGACAAGCGAAGAAACTGATTCATGATCTGCATCCTTCCCTGGCAGTGGAGACACTGTGCGAAACAATACGTGATCAGAGAGAGAGAGAGAGAGAGAGAGCGAAGAGAGATAGAGAGAGTGAGAGAGAGACCGACAGACAGACAGAGCAGACAGACAGACAGACAAGACGAGAGAGAGACAGAGCGAGAAAGAGAGAGAGACAGAGAGAGAGAGACAGAGAGAGAGACAGAGATATGAGAAGAGAACTCTCAGAGACAGACAGGAAGAGATAAAGACCGGCGAGGAGACAGAGAGAGAGAGAGATAGACAGACCAGACAGACCAACAGACAGACAGGCAAAGCATGCAGATAGACAGACAGAAACAGAGAGGCAGAGACGAGATAGATAGATCGATAGATAGATAGATAGATAGAATAGATAGATAGATAGATGGCAGATAGACAGAGAGAGAGCAGAGCAAGAACAGACAGACAGACAGACAGACAGCAGGCATGCAGGCAGGCATGCAGACAGACCAGACAGAAACAGAGAGACAGAGACAGAAAAAGGTAGAGATGCAGAGACAGAGAGAGAGAGAAGAGAGAGAGAGAGAGAGAGAGACAAGGGGACAGAGAGACAGAGACACGGAGAGAGACAGAGACACAGAGAGAGAGCGGACACACGCACCACACACACACACCACACACACACACACACACATGCACGGATATCTCCCCCATCCCTTCCATTTCACCCCACCCTCCTCCCCCCAGGCACCCGTTCTCCACCCCCCCCCCCCCCCCCCCCCTCTCTTCAAACAAGGTAGTCCTGTTCCCTGGCCTCAGGACCCCCCCCCCCCCCCCGCCCCCCCCCTCCGCCCCTTCATCACCATCGGGTGTCCAACGAACCCGCTTCCTGATGACACATTCCGTCCACAACGATCTCCTTGTCTTTCTGTCCGCGTACGCAGGCTGATACTCCCGTGGACACTCCCTGTACAAACAGCTGATACTCCTGTGGACACTCCCTGTATAGACAGGCTGATACTCCTGTGGACACTCCCTGTACAGACAGGCTGATACTCCTGTGGACACTCCCTGTATAGACAGGCTGATACTACTGTGGACACTCCCTGTATAGACAGGCTGATACTCCTGTGGACACTCCCTGTACAGACAGGCTGATGCTCCTGTGGACACTCCCTGTACAGACAGGCTGATGCTCCTGTGGACACTCCCTGTATAGACAGGCTGATGCTCATGAGGACACTCCCTGTATAGACAGGCTGCTGATACTCCTGTGGACACTCCCTGTATAGACAGGCTGATGCTCATGCTGACTCCCTGTACAGACAGTGGATACTCCTGTGGACACTCTCTGTACACAGGCAAGTATTAATCCCATCTGCCCAACAAAGGGAGTGGAGTTTTGTGTGTATGGCCGTTGTTTAATCATCATCCCGCCATTAAGGCAGCCATACTCCTGCTTTGGAGAAGGTGCATCTATGTGTAAAGCGTCATCCATACCAACGGCCAAACTGGCCTTCTCTGCCGTAATTTGGTGAAGGGATTTCACGTGTGTGCAAGATGTTATGCGAGCGTTCACACACGGAGCCTCAGTGTATAGTGTCATTCCAAGGACTGAATGGGAATGGAGCCAGAAGCAACTCCCGAGGGGAAAATCCCCCTGTACCGAAACGGCCCAGCAGAGTTTTTGAACCGCAACCCCAGGATCACCAAGATTACGAGTCCGGCGCTCTACCACTGAGCTATTCCGGCCCCTGAAGACGATCTCATTATAACGGGACTTCTTCATACGCACTGCCTCCCTCCCCCCTTCCTCCTACTCCCCACGCCATATACACGCACCCCACCCCCCCTCCTTCCCAAAGGCCATTTAGTCAAGACACACAGGAACCATGTTTGAGAGAGGCAGGAGGGGGACTTTAAATTCAGACACGATGAAAATTCTCAAAACGATCTAAACTGCGCCACTCTATAAATACTCGACTCCTTAAACACGGCCTTTTTGCGCATTAATTTTTTGGTGTGCAGCCTGTGGCCTTCAAGCCCTGCCACTCCAACCGGCGGGCAGATCAATCAAAGGGTGGTCGCCCCTCCCTCGGGACGGTCCTCAATGCACGTGCACCCTGACGTGGCGCGCGCACAGTGTGGCCACACGCCACACAATTTGGATTTTGCTCTGAATCGCTGTACAACCCACGTACACGTCTTGAGACCCAGCGCAAGTCTGAGCCAGCCTTTGATATCGAACTGATCATTGATCATTGATCATTGATGACAAGAACTGTGGTCTGAGCCAGCCTTTGATGTCGAACTGATCATTGGTGATTGATCATTGATCACTGATCATGAGAACTGTGGTCTGAGCCAGCCTTTGATGTCGAACTGATCATTGATGATTGATCATTGATCATTGATCACGAGAACTGTGGTCTGAGCCAGCCTTTGATGTCGAACTGATCATTGATGATTGATCATTGATCATTGATCACGAGAACTGTGGTCTGAGCCAGCCTTTGATGTCGAACTGATCATTGATGATTGATCATTGATCATTGATCACGAGAACTGTGGTCTGAGCCAGCCTTTGATGTCGAACTGATCATTGATGATTGATCATTGATCATTGATCACGAGAACTGTGGTCTGAGCCAGCCTTTGAAATCAAACTGATCATTGATCACAAGAACTGTGGCCTGGGACGGGGAGGGAGAGGGGGGGGGGGGGGGGGGCACAGCCAACAGACAGACAGACTTACATACAGACAGACAACAGACAGACAACAGACAGACAGACAGACAGACAGGGTAGTCCGATGTTGTCGCTCAGTGGCGCATTCAGGTGAGAACTGTGACAGAGTCAAAACAATGGAGAGGCTCACGTTAAAAGCAGGAACTAAGACACGGGGTGGGAAGTGAGGGTGGGAAGGGAAGTTGAGAGAGAGAGAGAGAGAGACAGAGAGAGACAGAGACAGAGAGCGAGACAGACACAGAGAGACGGAGTGAGTAGAGACAGACAGAGGAAGGTGGTGGTGAAATAGAAAGACAGAGAGAGAGAGGGGGGGGGGGGGGGGGGGGGATGAGTGAGTAAGAGAAAGAAAGACAGAGACAGACACACAGTCAGAGAGACGATCAGTGATGACGTAGAGATGGAGAGAGAGAGGAGAGACAGAGGAAGAGAGAGGAGATACAGAGAAAGACAGACCAGAGAGAGGAGAGAGAGACCTGGAGAGGAGGGAGGAGAGAGAGAGAGTGACAGGAGAGAAGACAGAGACAGACATCACACAAACAGACAGACGAGTCAGGAGCGAAGAGAGAGAGAGAGAGAGAGAGAGGAGAGAGAGAGAGGAGACAGGGAAATGAACAGACAGAGAGAAGAGAGACGCAGACAGACACAGACAGAGAGACAGAGGGAGAGGAGAGAGAGAGAGAACAGAGAGAGAGACCGAGAGCAGACAGACCACAGACTCTGACAAACTGTGGAGAGAGAGAGAGAGGGGAGAGAGATGAGAGAGAGAGAGAGAAGAGAGAAAGAGAGAGAGAGAGAGATGAACCGGGTTGTGGGGGGGTGACACACTGTGAGAATGGAAAAAACAACAACAAAAAAAAAAAAAAAAACACCTTCCTTTGTTATTATGGGTGGATGGATAGCTGACATCCACGTTCGGAATAAAATCCGGAT
>JADBJO010000453.1:519312-521812 GCA_016801955.1 Conus betulinus
GGGGGGGGGGGGGGGGGGGGGCGGGGAGGGGGGTTCGGTGGGCCGGAGGTGAACAAGGGGGAGTACAAACCTCTCAGCGACGACTCTCCGCCGTCACTGACTCGGGCGTGCCGCCCACTTGTTGCGTGAGGGCCGCACACCAAAAAAGCCAAAGGCGCCAAGGCCTTGCTAAATTAAGAAGCCGAGTATTTATAGACTGGGGCAAAATCAGATTGTGGAGAATTGTTACTGTGTTTGGAAGCGGTGACTTTCTCCCCCGCTCTTTCCCATGGCCACCAAGACACACGCCAGGTGGCTCCCAGCGGGCAGAAGAACTTCAAAGCAACGGGAAGACTCTTTGGGGGGTGGGTGGGGGGTGGGGGGGGGGGCTTCCAGCTGGCGCAGAGGTAGGGGGTACACGGGCGAGTGCACAGGCCTGAAATGTGACGTCAGCAAAGGGGAAGGTGATGCATTTGAAGACTGTATAAGATTTCATCGGTGGAATCCCTCCCCCCCCCCCCCCCCCCCCCCCCAAACAAAAAAAACGGGAAATGTGGGGGTGTGCTCGACAGCTGGAGGGTGGTGTTTTTCGCTGGTGGGCTCTGCAGTCATGAAACACGGGCTGGTACACCCATGGGGATGCTACTTTAAGGCTGTTATGAGTTGCATCCTGTAGTCCGATTTATCTCTGTTGAGGAGCAGTTATGTCCCTTGATATCTTAATGGAGTTGTCCTGCGCTTGCCTGTACCCATCGTCAACACAGCGCAGGTGGTACCAGACTGCTCAAAGGGCAGGTGAAGGCAGTGCTTCTCTGGGTCCTCCCCAGCACCTTTGGTGTTTCTTTTTCATTTTTTTTCTTTTCTTTCATCGGTGGAAATCCCTCCTCCCAAAAAAAAAAAAAAAAAAAAAAAAAAAACGGGAACTGATTGGTGGGACTATTTTTGAGGGGGGGGGGGGGGGGGGGCAGTTATCAGTTTCACATGAAATGCCGGCTCAGACTTATTACGGCAGGCCTCAACACACTGGCATGGCATGACAACTGTGACTGAGTGCATGCAATTGTCCTAAACTGTGGCATGTGGCCTGCAGCCTGTGAACGCCGCGCTGTGAGGAAGTTCAGCCTGTGAACGCCACGCTGCGAGGAAGTTCAGCCTGTGAACGCCACGCTGCGAGGAAGTTCAGCCTGTGAACGCCACACGCTGCGAGGAAGTTCAGCCTGTGAACGCCACGCTGCGAGGAAGTTCAGCCTGTGAACGCCACGCTGCGAGGAAGTTCAGCCTGTGAACGCCACGCTGCGAGGAAGTTCAGCCTGTGAACGCCACGCTCGAGGCCTGTGAACGCCACGCTGCGAGGAAGTTCAGCCTGTGAACGCCACGCTGTGAGGAAGTTCAGCCTGTGAACGCCATGCTGTGAGGAAGTTCAGCTCAGCCAGCAGCTGTCCGCTGTCCCATCTTCTGTGCTACATCAATGGCATTACCTCCCCCTCCCCACCGACCCCCCCATCTCCCCCCCCCCCCCCCCTCCCCCCCCCCCTGTCGCTCACTGCCCCCTTCCTGACAGCAGTCTCGCAGCTCCGGCAGAGCACCGGCAACCCTACAGGGAGCAAACAGTCAATGTCAAGTCGACGTGAGGCAACCCACTGCAGGTGACTCTGCCGCGCTTCACATCGAGTATTGGACTCTCTAGAGCTAGTTTGCCTACACCCATAAACTGCGAAAGGGTAACTCTGTTTGCGATGGAGAGACTGACGTCATCACTCAGAGCCATTCTCGGAAAAGCTTTCCCATAACTGCTGGGCCACGTAGTGTGACGACTATGTCGTTCTGACTCGGCTAACGGCGGCTGTCGGTTAGCTTTGGCGCTGCAGACCGATTCAACCATTTGACCACACACACACACACACACACACACATGCACGCGCGCGCGCATACACATCACACACGCAAGCACGCACACACACACACACACACACACACACACACACATAGACGAACACGCGTAGTCTAACGTGTGTGTGTGTGTGTGTGTGTGTGTAAGTGTGTATGTCTGTGTGTGCGCGCGCGTGCATGTGCGGCGTGCGTGTGTGTGTGTGTGTGTGTGGGCGCGCGCTTGCTTCATTTACTCCCACGCCACATAGGCCCACAGCCAGGCGGCAAGAAACAGAAGAAATGACGTACGCAGTGACGTCTCGTGCCTCACGTCATTTGGGGGAAAATCAATGACATGGTGGTCCTAGTGAGTTGGCCATTCACCCAGTACTTAACCTTCCCTTTTCAAAGACACAGAGAGAGAGAGAGAGAGAGAGAGAGAGAGAGAGACAGAGGTTCACATCAGAGGGTGGTCATGGGATTTACCCCCAAACGCCCATCTTTCCTTGCTACCAAACCAAACGTGTGTGTGTGTGTGTGTGTGTGTGTGTGTGTGTGATAACCTTTCTTAGAAACGGAAAAATGATTGTAAATGGCTCGTTTTACCCACAAATGTCAAAGAAAGCGCGCGCGCTCCCGAGCGAACACACAC
>JADBJO010000453.1:546812-551812 GCA_016801955.1 Conus betulinus
CGCTGAAGCGTCTACGTCTCCTTGTCGAAGACAGTAGTGACGACGACGACGACGACACGACGACAACGACAATCCAAACGAAGCGCGCATCACTTGAACCACTGCCTTGTCTTAATGAGGCCCCTGCAGTGAAAGCCATTGCAGCTGGACTGACCTTCGTAGGCATGACTCCTGACGCCGCATCGCAGGGGGGGAGTGGAGAGGAGGGGGGGGGGGGGGGGGGGTGGGGGGGGGGGGGGGGGGCACCCCACGATGCCTTTTTAATCAATGTTGTCTTACTGCTGTTGACTGGGTCATCAGAGTTTGCAGGTGTCTGTGGATGCGTGGTGCTTTTCTGGGGGTTTTTTTTGGGCTTTGATTTGTGTTTTGCTTGTTTGTTTGTTTGTTTGTTTGTTTTTCTCTCCGAATCTTTCGCTTACAGCAACGAGACTTCTGTTCGCGAATAACGATTACGCGGTCTCTCTCTCTCTCTCTCTCTCTCTCTCTCTCCTCTCTCTCTCTCTCTCTCTCTCTCTCTCCTGTCCTGTCTCTCTCTCTGTGTTTGTCTGCCCCCCTCTCTCTCTCTCTGTCCCTCCCCCTCTTTCTCTGTCTCTTCAGTCTCTCTCTCTCTCTCTCTGGTGGTGTGTGTGTGTGTGTGTGTGTGTGTGTGTGTGTGTGTGTGTGTGTGTGTGTGTGTGTGTGTGTGTGTGTGTACGTGCGTGCGCGAGGTTGTGTGCACGCTAAAGCTATCTCCACAAAATGTTATGGCTCGGTCAATACAGCGCGCTCCTACATCTGTACCAAGAAAAAAAAAACAAATGGTTGTTCTTGTCTACAAACCAAGGAGTGAGCAAAACAGAACAACCAACCAACCAACCAACAAACAACCAAAGAAAACCACAGCCAGCTTTTAGTCCTTGTGAGACCCACGACCTACGGCAAGGATTCGGTCCTTCAGAAAAAGGCAAGGTCCTTAGAGACCCATGACGACAGACAAGGCAAGGCTTTAGTCCTTCAGAAAAAAGCAAAGGTCCTTAGAGACCCAAGACGACAGGCAAGGCAAGGCTTCAGTCCTTCAGAAAAAAGCCCAAAGGTCCTTAGAGACCCATGACGACAGGCAAGGCTTTAGTCCTTCAGAAAAAGCCAAAGGTCCTTAGAGACCCAAGACGACAGGCAAGGCTTTAGTCCTTCAGAAAAAAAAGCCAAAGGTCCTTAGAGACCCAAGACGACAGGCAAGGCTTTAGTCCTTCAGAAAAAGCCAAAGGTCCTTAGATACCCAAGACGACAGGCAAGGCTTTCAGTCCTTCAGAAAAAGCAAAGGTCCTTGGAGACCCATGACGACACAGGCAAGGCTTTAGCCCTTCAGAAAAAGGCAAAGGTCCTTGGATACCCATGAGACAGACAGGCAAGGCTTTAGTCCTTCAGAAAAAGGCAGGTCCTTAGATACCCATGACGACTTCAGCAAGGCAAGGCTTTAGTCCTTCAGAAAAAGCGAAGGTCCTTAGAGACCCACGACTCTTCAGCGCGCAAGATCCTAGGCGACGCCCAGTGGAGGTTGTTGAAATCGCCAGAGTCTAGGCGACGTACAGTGGAGGTTGTTGAAATCGCCAGAGTCTAGGCGACGCCCAGTGGAGGTTGTTGAAATCGCCAGAGTCTAGGCGACGCCCAGTGGAGGTTGTTGAAATCGCCAGAGTCTAGGCGACGCCCAGTGCAGGCTGAAATGGAAAGTCTTGGTCTTACTCCCACGCTGCCGACAGACATGAAACAAACCAAGCTGCAGACGCAGAAGATGGGGCAGCTTCCTCATCGTGGGAGGTTCCACCACAGGCGGCAAACGAACTGGATCAGTCGCACATCAACGTCCTCCATGACCACAGACGCACTTGGGCAAAACCGATCCAAGAAGGTGAACAAACGCGGAGGGGGTTGGGGGTTGGGTGGGGGTGGGTAGGAGACAGGCAAGAGAACGGACGGGAAGGGGTGGGGGTGAAGACGGGGGGGAGGGGGGGAGGTGCGGGCGGGAGGGGGTGGGGGTGGGGGGGTGGGGGGGCGGGAGGTTGTTCACAAAGGCGGAGGGAGCAGAGGGGTAAGACAGAGGAAACAAACCCCCCTTCGCCGGTTGAAGGAACTCGGACGGACACCACAACAATGGAGAATAAGAATAAGACGACTAATGGTGAATAAGGATTCTGCATTTACAGACACCGCGCGCGCACCACACACACACACACACACACACACACACACACACACACACACACACACACTCGCTCTCACACACTCTCTCTCTCTCTCTCTCTGACATACATACACACACGCACATAAACACACACACCACACACCACACACAACACACACACACACACACACACTTTAGATGAGAAGAAAAGGTTAAAAAAAAAAAAAAGAGGTAAGTGTGTGTGTGTGGTCTGTGTCTGTGGTGCGCGCGCGCCGCGCGCGCGCGCGCGCTGTTTGTGTGTGTGTGTGAGGTGAGAGAGAGGGAGAGAGGAGAGAGAGAGGAGAGAGAGAGAGACACACACAGACCGACAGACAGACAAACAGACGGACGGACAGGCAGAGAGAGAGAGAGAGAGAGAGAGGAGAGAGAGAGAGAGAGACAGACAGACAGACCAGAGGGAAACAGACAGACAGACAGATACACACAACACACACACACACACACGCGCCGCGCGCGACACGCGCGTGCGCGCTCGCGCGCGCGCGCGCACGATTTTCACAACAATTGTGTCACGCTCTCTCTCACTCTCTCTCTCTCTATCTCTCTCTCTCTCCTCTCTCTCCCTCTCTCTCTCTCTCTCTCTCTCTCTCTCTCTCTGCGCATTGAAACTGATGTTCCAAACAATAGTTTCCTGTTATTTCCTGTTGTCATCTGAGTCTTGTTCATAATATGGGTTAAAACTGTGTGCTTTTGAAAATGTTTGTAATTCTCACCCGTTGTATGCTACACTTGTTTCTTCTTCTTTCCTTTTGTGAAAACAAAAAAAAAAAAACAAAAAAAACACCACACACACACACAGCTTATTCTTCAACCTTCAATAAAGATAATATTGACTTCACACACACACATACACAAACACAACACACACACACGCGCACGCGCAAAGAGAGAGACAGAGAGGTAGACCGACCGACCGACGGACAGAGAGAGAGAGGGACAGACGAACGGACAGAGAAAGACAGACAGGGCAGACAGATATATATATATATTATATATATATATAGAGAGAGAGATAGAGAGAGGAGAGAGAGAGAGAGAGAGAGAGACAGACAGACTGACAGAGAATGAGACAGACAGACAGACAGACAAAAGAGAGATACAGAGAGAGAGACAGACAGGCAGGTCAGAGAGGAGAGAGAGACAGAGACTAGAGAGAGAGATGAGAGAGAGAGAGAGACAGAGACCGAGACAGAGACAGACAGAGACAGACAGATTGACAGAGAATGAGGCAGAGAGACAGACAGACAGACAGACAAAGTAAGAGACAGAGAGAGACAGGCAGACAGACAGAGACAGAGAGGGCAGGCAGAGAATGAGAGACGGACAGATAGACAAAGAGAGAGAGAGAGAGAGAGAGAGAGAGAACAGACAGGTGGACGGACAGACAGACAGACAGAAATGAGACACAGACAGACAGTCAGACAGACGGACAGAAAATGAGGCACAGACAGACAGAAAGAAATAAGACACAGACAGACAGACAGACGACAGAGCAGGCCAGACGCAGCAGACAGAGAGGCCTCTCCACCCTTAAAAAGCCCCCTGTGACACTGCCGACCAAATACCAATCGATATCTGGTCCCGTTCTCTGCCAACACTTCGTTCACATAAATCACGGGCACGAGAGAGGAGGGAGAGGAGAAGGAGGGAAAGGAAGACACAGGGGAGGGGGGGTGGGTGGGCAGGGAGTAGGGCGAGGAGGGGGGGGGGGGGAGGGAGGGAGGGAGAGAGAGGGTGAGAGTAGGGGAAACGAGAGGAAGGGGGTGGGGGGGGGGGGGGGGGTGAGGCACTGGGGTCCACCCTTCTGACGGGCGACTTTCCCCCCCACACACCACACTCATGCACAGCGTTTTAGTCACCGTTCCTACCAGAATCAATCTTTCTCTCTCTCTCTTATCCGTAAATATCTCTCTGTGTGTGTGTGTGTGTGTGTGTGTGTGTGTGTGTGTGTGTGTGTGTGTGTGTGTGTGTGTGTGTGTGTTGAGTGTGCGTGCGGCGTGCGTGCGCGTTCGTGCGTGCGTGTGGTCCCCTCCCCCCCTCTCTCTCACTCTCTCTCTCTGAACTCCCCCGCTCTCTCTCTCGCCTCTTATCCGTCTCTCTCTCTCTCTCTCTCTCTCTCTCTCTCTCTCTCTCTCTCTCTCTGTGCGGTCCCACAAGGGTCCCCACATTCACTCCTCTCTCTCTCTCCCTCCAATCCGCCACATTCTCTCTCCTCTTATCCGTAAATACCTCCACTCTCTCTCTCTTTCTCTGCGTCCCCTCTCTCCTCTCTCTCTCTCTGCTACTGTGCTCTCTCTCTCTCTCTCTCTCTCTCTCTCTCTCTCTCTCTCTCTCTCTCTGAGCCATCAATATATGCTGGGGCGGAAGGGAGGCTAGGGGAGGGGCGGGTCATCAGGGACAGGTTCTGCAGCATCCCTCCCTCCCTCCCTCCCTCCCTCCCCCATGCACTAGGTCTCTGTGGCGGTTTGTACTATGAGGTAGTACGTGCACACTCACACTCACACAGGTCAGTGGCGGTTTGTACTATGAGGTAGTACGTGCACACTCACACTCACACAGGTCAGTGGCGGTTTGTACTATGAGGTAGTACGTGCACACTCACACTCACACAGGTCAGTGGCGGTTTGTACTATGAGGTAGTACGTGCACACTCACACTCACACAGGTCAGTGGCGGTTTGTACTATGAGGTAGTACGTGCACACTCACACTCACACAGGTCAGTGGCGGTTTGTACTATGAGGTAGTACGTGCACACTCACACTCACACAGGTCAGTGGCGG